>VZTS01000480.1:32306-44758 GCA_013400795.1 Pluvianellus socialis | reverse complement strand
ATAGATAGATAAATAAATAAATAAATAAATAAATAAATGAATCCTGAAAACGGAGGGAGAATAATTTGCCTCTGCATGAGGCACATGTGCCTGGAAGAAATGTTTGCAGCTGGGAAGGAACCAAGATTTCATAGAATTATAGAATGGTTAGAGTTGGAAGGGACCTTAAGGATCATCTAGTTCCAACCCACCTGCCCTGGGCAGGGACACCTCCCACTAGACCAGGTTGCTCCAAGCCCCGTCCAACCTGGCCTTGAACACCTCCAGGGACGGAGCAGCCACAGCTTCTCTGGGCACCCTGGGCCAGTGTCTCAGCACCCTCACAGTAAAGAATTTCTTCCTAATATCTAATCTAAATCTCCCCCTTTCTGTTTAAAACCATTCCCCCTCATCCTATCGCTACACTCCTTGATCAAGAACCCCTCCCCAGCTTTCCTGTAGGCACCCTTCAATACTGGAAGGCTGCCATAAGGTCTCCCTGGAGCCTTCTCTTCTCCAGGCTGAACAACCTCAACTCCCTCAGCCTGTAGTCCCACCAGAGGGGCTCCAGCTCTCGGATCATCTTCATGGCCTCCTCTGGATCCATTCCAACAGGTCCGTGTCGTTCTTATGTTGGGGGCCCCAGAGCAGAGTAACCAGAGCAGAGCAGAGGGGCAGAATCCCCTCCCTCAACCTGCTGGCCATTTCCTCCCCATTCACACCAGTTCCCTCCACTGCTGTGGCAGGTGAACATTCCTCCAACGTCCTCATGTCGACACCAGCCTCTGCATCCCAGTGCCCTGTGTTGTTGAGGTCCTGGCTCAGCCCTAGCTTAGCGGTTGGTGTAGGTAAAAACGTCTCCCTAAGCATGACATTTTCTAGTAGAACATCCACCTATGACTCCTTTGAGAAGGGTCTTCTGCAGTACAGTGTTAGGTGGTCTTCCCTGTTTGTCTGAGACACGGGACCTTCGGACAGTGTCTGAAGTACTATTGTGTATGGAATTGCCACCCACCACTAAAAGGCTACAGTCTGCCTAAAGATAGTCCAGAGAACTGTGACAATACTCATCAAGGTCATGCCAAAAATTTGCTCATGAAGAGGGATTAGCAAGGGCTCTGAAGACTGTACATTTCAGAGAGGAGATGAATGTGAAGGGATGATAAAGGTATATTAGAAAATGATAGAGGGATCTTTTGTTCTTTCTGCCTCATAACACAAGAAAAAGGACAATTCCACATGAAAAATGGAATTAAAAATGGGGAATTATAAAGCTGATACAAGGAACTGCTTTTCCCCTGTGTTATATCATCACAGGAACTTTTGGGGCAAAGAGGCTACTGAGACAAAGGAAGTTGACGCATTTATGCAGCCTACAACAACAGCCACTGATAGGGGAATAGCCAGCAGGCCACCCTACATGAAAATATCTGCCAGCCATCAAGTTGTGTGCCAGTCAACACTGAGCAAATCCAGGATGCATTCAGGAGATATCAAACGGTGCTTCTTCAGCCTTTGACAAAACCAAGTTGCACTCTTCAGTTTGATGCAAAAGCAAATCCTTTCCCCAGACCCACAGCAGCAGCTTACCGGTGGTGCACATCTGGTAGAGTGGCGCACAGGGAGGCATTTACTAGGAGCTGGGATTCATTTGTTTGCCATTCCCTCACCCCTGGTACCACCAGAGCTGCAGAGATTATAGGAGATAAGGCTACCAGCCTTCAAATCACCCATCAAACCACTCCCTAATGCATAGTACAGCTCTCAGATTGGACCCTATCACAGTCTGTATGTGACACCACTTTTCCTCAACTGTCTCCTGACTCCTGGTGTGTTCCCAAACACAGAAAAGAGTCCATCTCCCTTCTGCGAGCCAGCGGGGATGGTGACTGCTGGTGTTACATGGTCTGCAACCCTGGGTGGAGACTGATGTACACCCAAGAGAGGAGTCAGCTGCCATTAATGTCTACCCCTTGGTTGATGCAATGACAGTTGGGTTTTTGAGTTTTCTTTTTTTTTTCCCCTTGGTCATACTGGATACAGACTTCTCTTGTAGGAAGTACAGTGACAGGCAATTCCTATGCAAGCTGTAGATGAACCACCCTGCCTACAGCCTCCAGCTCTTGGTCCTAACAGTCCCATCTCCCTGACCCCGCTCAGCCCACAGCTGTAAGGAAACCTCCGATCCAATACAAAGCCTCAGGCAGTGTTTCTCCTCTCCATCCCGGAGAGCCATGCACGGAAGCCAGAGAGGCTGGCTGGCTGGGATGGTGCTGGCAGCGACAGCCTGCAGGCATGCAGAGAAGGCAGCAGCGATGGAAAAAGAGCAGAACAGCACTGAGCTGGGAGGAAGAGAAGACAGGTCTGATAAATTAATTCCTCCTTCCTGTTCGACTGCTTCTGCTCAGTCAGCAACCCAACAAGCTCCCAGCTGACTGCGCTGTCAGGACACGGGGCCCCAGATGGACATGAGACACCTGGAGATTGGCATGAGGAGGGTAAGTTAGCACCAGTATCCAGCGTTGACCCAAAGCCTCCTCCAGTGCCTGGCGCTGATCCCACATGGATGAAGGGGGTCAGCTTTCTGTAAGGGTGCTTCCCATCCCATAAGCTAGCCCTGTTCATCCCAGGAGTTGTGATGCTGCCATTTGGTGGTCCCACTTTGTGGGATGTCATGTCACTCCACAGACAACCATTCTCTACCCCGCCACAAAAACCAATGCTCAGACTTTATGCCTGGAAGATTAGGGTTTGTTTTGGCCCTCTCTAGCCAAAAATAATAGCAGCAGTCCCACAATCCCTCTTCCCACCATGTTGGCAGAACAGGACTGTCAGTGAAAGGAGAGCAGAGGGTTATTAGACCAGGTCTCTCTGCTGGTTCCTCAAACACTTCTGCGCTGCACATCATTGCAAAAAACCCTCACCCACATGGGGAGAGAGTAGGGGGTGAAGAGCGGCGGGTGAAGAGCAGCAAGATACTTACAGACAACGAGAGACAACATAACAACAACTGACTTCTGGGGATCTGCGCCCCACGGCTCCCCTGAAACCAGCTGCCAAATATGAAAAAAATTCATCGCAGTATTTTGCCCTCAGGCCCCTCCTTCTGCCCTACGCAGCCACCCCCAAATGCCACATGCCAAACTGACTCCCTCTTGCTTTTATTTCTCCCCCTCTGCAAGCAAACAAACAACCCAGTGCTGAGGGGAGAGGACCACAGTGTCCCCTGGCGATGGGCAAAGCCCCCCTGTGAGGGTTCAACCTGCGTCATTCAGGTACTGGGAAAGAGGAAAACAGCAAAGCTCTCGGGGAGGAGCGGTGTGCTGGGGACAGGGGAAGGTCTGAAATGTCTTGAATGCAATACAGATCACATACGCACGAGCCTGAATGAGACATCCCCTGCCAGCACCTCCCAGCCTGGCAGTGGTTCAGGTGTCCCCTTGACTCAGGTCCTGGCATCCAAGTCTCCACTATGGATTTTTTTTTCTTTGGGTTTTTTTGTTGTCTTTTTTTTTCCCTCTCCTTCCCTTCTCTCTCTCCCTTTCTGGAAAGCGTCGTACTACGCTGGCAGCCTGCCATGCTCACGTCTGCCTCCCACTTCATCCCCGTCTGCCATTGTTTCCAATCAGTTTAGGAAACAGCGCTGAGAACAATTAGAAAAGATAACGAGGAAGAATTACATAATTACAGGCCACCGAATCCAAAGCATTTTCGCAGGCTGAGCTCTGCCTGAGGGAGGGGGACTTAATCACACTCTGTATTTGCCTTAACTTGACTGTCTTACCATCATCATCACGAGATACCTGGAGAGAGGTCCCTTCTGCAGCTGGCCCCTGCATGCTGTCACAAGGGTTTTCCCCCAAAAAAGATAGCTGTCCAGGGCTTGCGAGAGAGGAATATCTTTCTTTCTCCTATGCTTTATCTGTCTGGGGGAGGTTTCAGACTCAGCCCTGCCCAGCTGTCTCCCTGGATCGCATCTGAGCAGCAGACTTCACCGGCGGCAAGAAAGAAGATGCTCAAGGAATTAATCTGCTCTCAAGGTCCCCAGTGAGGCTTATGCAATAGTCCCCAGCTAAGCCAGGCTCCGATGTGCCAGCAGAAAGATATCACGAAACCGCAAGCAAGCGAAGACACCAAGAGGAGCTCCACACGCTGGAATAAATCTGTGTCCACAGTACGTGCACTCCCCTCCCAAAACCCCTGTTCTTGCGACCGGACCTCCTTGCTGCAAGGACCCACAGTTCTGGTTGTGTGCACACATCAGTAGCTAACACGGACTACACACCTGAGCTCTCCCATCCAAGTCCTGTGTGACAGTTCACCTGTGTGGACCAGGCCACCCGTTATTTCAACATTTTTCCATTGCATAGCAATGCTGTGCCACCGGAGTCCAGGTTTCCCCAGGTGGCTCGGAGGTGGAGCGAGGAAACCCAGCACTAGAATGGCTGCTGTTTGCCCTGCTAAACACCTGCCTAATTTCACCTATCCGATTCCCTCATCCCTCCTCGTGCAGCAGGTTCACCACCTGCCACCTCTTGCATTAGAGCTACCAGAGAATACAATGCCAGGCAAGGAGACATTTACCCGGGAGAGCATTGTCCTGAATGCTTTTCTTCGGAGGATTTGAAAGCAATTCTCCTATCATCATCCTCCTGTGGCTGGAGGCAGGGACTGCTATGCGAACCGATATTTGATCTGGCTTCAGAGAAGCCCTAAGCTCACTGCATCTTCCCTGCCATACACGCCAGGGTTGATTTGCTGCTCAGCTGTTATTTCTGGAAGCAGAGAAGCATCTTCAAATTTAAGAATCCACTTATTTGGCCGTAAGCGACTCTTAACAAACATCAGAGTAATTAAAAATCTCCCAAAAGCACGAGATCTGGGAAATGCCTTTGATATTTGCTCTGACTACGTATGCTCTCTCATCCTGACTCAGTGTGTCACAGATGTTAACTGTGAATTCCCCTTCATTCTTTAACCTCCTGAGCTCAGCAAATCCACCATTACCACGTCCTTCCTGATCTAGGTATAATTCAGAGCTTTTGAAATTAAACCCCTTTCATGACACCTTTGATTGAGACGTTCCTGCAGAAGGACTCTAGGGCTTCTCCGTTCCCTTTTAAGATGCAATGCAAGTGAGAAACTGTCCAAGCTTTGCAGGAGGACTTAAAATTTGAAAATCAGGCATGGGAAATAACACAAAATGTGTGGATGTACAGGCTTTCATATGACCTAGGAAGAGAAGCAAAGGGGCTGGAGTGATGGCTTCTTGGAATTTCCTTCTTCAGCTTGGCTGATGGCCTCCCGCACTCCCCACTTATCAGGTCTTTGTGGGAAGGTGAAGCATTAAGACATCCTTGTACAAAAATACCCACGCTATCATTCAATATGTCAGACAGTGCAACCCAAGCTTGGGGAATTACACAGTTAAGTGACACAGACATTTCCAAATTAACTTACTCTGAGATTCATCATCACAGTGAGTATTTCAGACCTGGATTCCTATCACATAAATTTGAGGTAACTTAGGAAACTAGTCACCCGATGCTGCTGCATCAGGCAGTGAGATGAAGAGGTTCCTTTGGAGAGCAATTCAGACCTAAGATAGAGACAGACCATCTCTGGACTTACTAACGGATCTGCCGTGGCCACCCTTGGGCTTTCACTGGCAATGCAGATCCACTTAGGTGTCTAAAGTAGGTGGGACTATGTTTTCTGAAGACGTGGTTCTCAACTGTCGCAATGATCAATATACAGGGACTGCAGTATGCTTAACTGAAGGGGACTGGTTCTGCTAAGGAAGTCCAGATTGGGATGCAAGATGCATTACTCAGTGAAAAAAATTATCAGTGTCTCCATGTTTTTCAGAGAGCCCATGGAAGGTTGGCTTGGATTCCAGAGAGGGCCTAAACAACAACTCAGTGTGGACAGTCTGCTTTGAAATGATGACATTAACCAGCCTGTTTTGCTATTTTTCCATCCAGAAAGAAAGCCTGAGTAATCACACAAGTTTGGAGATGCTGGTAGGAAGTTCTTTAGAAAAGGACAGAATGGAGACCCCATTTTAGGGTTCCCCCAGCCCCACTCCAGTTGCAGTAACATACTCAAGCTCTTGCAGGGAGGGGTTTCACACGCAGAATTTGAAGCACTTGGGATGGGTCTGGGAAAGTGCCAGAGGGTTTCCCAGGGAGGGGAAAAAAGCAAAAGTGGATGAAACACACAGGGAAGAGTCTGTGTTTACGAATATGCCTCTGCGATTGAAAAAAACCAAAACCCACAAGACAAAACAAACCAGGAAGATGGTAAAAATAAAACAAACCAATGTATGAAACATGGGCTGAATGATCAATAAAGAAAATGCTCCTCAAATCTTTGCCCCAGGTGTCAATGGCTCTTCAACACAGCTGCATAATGACAACTATCACAAGGGCAGGGGTTTTTTGCCTGCACTTGAGCAAAATGAAAGACCCTTTCCCAAGGCAGTGAGCCCAGGGAGGGGTGGGGGAAGGAGGAGGGGGTCTACTTTTGTCTCTCAGCACTTACGGCACTGGTCTGATTTCCCATTGTTCAAAAGATGGCTTCCCATCTTTGTCACCATTCTGAAGTGGAGCAGGTTATGGAGACAGAGTCATTATCTAGATAAATGCCCCAGGGAGGGACCCCTCTGATGCACAGCCCTTCAGATGCCATGACCATCCCAGTCAGGTGCCTTTGGGAGGAGGATTTCCCTGGGATATTCTCATAGCTCCCTTTGGTGACCAGTACCCTGCCAACATTGTGACCCTCCAGGGTCCATCCAGACCCCACCATTGTTGAGGGGCTCCCACTTGAACAGCCCCCCCTGAGCTGAGGAGTTCCTCTTGGTGCCTTCCCAGTCCCAAGGGCCCATCTGCAACACATCGCCCCAGGAGGGCACATCTCCAAGAAAACAACAGCAGAAACAAAGAAGCATTGAGGAGGGGAGAGGAGGGAAAAACGGTTTCAAAACCTGGACACATCAAGAGACTGTTTCCATGGCAACCTCTCATTCCTACAGCAGCTCAAGCCTGTTTTAATCAGTGGCAGCATTTGCCAATAAAGTCTGCTGGGGTCCGCACTTCCTTCCCACGTATCTGCACTGGGATGGATGGGGCCACGCATCCCCAGAGGCAAGGGACACCTTTGGGAAATGACAGGGATTGTTTTTTTCATGGGGCTGCGGTAGCTGGAGCCAAGCTGTTGTGATACCTACCCCACGGGGATGCAGGGTAGTGCTCTGGGCACGCACACCTCTGCAAGCATCCTTACACTCACTTCACCATCTAGCAAATCTCAATCCAAGCAGGTTCACAGCTTCCTCGACCTGATGTCAGCAAGCTTCGCCCTTGGTAGCTTGCAAAACTGCCCCAAACTCCCCGAGCTGCCAGTGATGCCCGCAGACATCAAACCATGGTGGAGGTAAGAGTGGTGGGAAAGGTCTGGAGGCAGCTGCTGTGGTTGGTACCATACGGTGTGACAATGGGGCTGTGTGGAGGGGGCACAGGGAGGAGGTGAATAGCTCGATCCTCCACAGGATCTTGTTTTTTAAAAAATGGTTATTTCCACTGGTCTAGTTCAAGTGCACTTTGTTCTTTGCTACCCAGAGCCTGCAAGGTGCCAAATTACAAGATGATACCTCATGGCAGTTTTCACGTTGTTTGTAATATTATTTCTAAGGAGTCCAAGAAGAAAATGTTTAAAATTATTCCTGGTTCAACTCCAGAACAGTAGATCTGGTTTAGATGGCTTAAATCAGCTT
Source organism: Pluvianellus socialis (assembly GCA_013400795.1). Classification (NCBI taxonomy): domain Eukaryota; kingdom Metazoa; phylum Chordata; class Aves; order Charadriiformes; family Charadriidae; genus Pluvianellus; species Pluvianellus socialis. The sequence goes on along the minus strand of VZTS01000480.1, from coordinate 37,002 downwards.
CCAGTTCAAGTTCACCTCAACTGCCCTGGGATTTTGCACTGCAGATTTAAATAGTGTAACTCAGGCAATCAAAACTCCCTCATGCCCTTGGCCTCAGACCTGAAGCAGATCTGCAAAAAAAATTCCTCAAGCAGAAAGCGTCACGTATCTTTGTTAAAAATCTTCATGCTCAGTACTTATACAGCATCTGTCACATTGGGGTCTGGATTAAAACTGGACAGAGATTTTGACTTGTGTACAGTTGTCACCGATCAAAACAGGCTAAGCATTAGCCACAGCAAAAAAATACTTCTCAACAGTTTTGAAAAGTTTGAGAAGTTTCTTTGTAAAGTTTCAAAATTAAGGATGTGGCTATCTTGTTTTTGAAGGCATTTTTAATTGATTTTTAAAATTACAAAAATTAGAAAACATCAAAGTGAGGAAAAACTATTTCATTAAGCTCCAAATATTTAACTGGGCCCTGTGTTAAAGCAGTGCATTCTTTTGTTGTTTTTTTTCAATGCCTTTATTTCAACGGAAAACTGGAAGAAAATGTTTTAGGTCAACCAAAAGATTTTTCAAAGTGTCTTTGCTTTCAGCCAGTGAACCTAAAATCAATTATTTGTACACATTTAGCCCTCATCCATGACTAGGATTTCTCCAGTAATTCAAATAAACAAAAATTGACAGTAATCTCACTTTGTTTGGGTTTGCGTTCTGCAGATGTTCTAACGGACCAGTCTGCTTTCTGCAGATGGACCAGTTTAGCACCAGAGAATTTTGCAAACATAAACATGAAACAATTTTCAGGGACTGTCTCTGGAGACTGAATTTTGAACACATCTACCCATCCTGTTTCTAGGAAGTATCTATGGCATTACGTATAAATAAGTGGTCTGTCACATCAGACCACCACAGCCCAAATTTCGTGGGCTTGCAACGAATTGCCTGCCCGAGCTCGCTGTTTTTTCCAACAGGGATCACGCAATGGAGCTGGTGAGTGGTGGGCTGAAAATGATGGGGGCTCTTTCTTTGCAAAGCGTGCTGTCAAACCATGAAGCTCCCTGCCTCAGGGCATCCTGGATGCTCAAGGTCCGCACGGCTTCAAAAAGCACACAGGCAGATTTGGGGAAGAAAAATCCACTGCAGGCATTAAATACAATAGCAGCATATAAACCATCCCGCCCGCTCCTCATGAATGCCTCTTCCCCACCGGCAAGCTCCGTCCCCGATGCTTCTGTGCACCTTCACTTCAGCTTCTGCTCACTGTAAATATTTCACAAAGCTCGCTCCCTCCGGAGACCCCCTCCTCAACGCCGCCTCGGCTGAACACTGTGCGTCTGAACACCAGCCAAGGTTAACAAATTTGAGTGAAATGTCACAGCTTAGCCCTTCCTTCCTTCTCTGGCACCCTCTGGAGTGTAGATTCATGCACCACCAGCCACAGGGTGTTGTTGTATTTGTTTTTTCTTGCAGGGAGCTATTCCCATTTAATGCTTTGCCTGACAGCTGCTGTGATTAATAGGTGATGTGCCAAAAGCCACATACTATTATTATTATTATGGCAACATTTAGAGGTCATAACCAAGAGCAGGGTCCCATTGTGCCAGGCTCTGTACACTGCTGGAAGTGGTCCCTAGCTGAGAAAACCTCCATCTAAGTAGGCATTTCTGGAAACAGGGGAAAAAATGTACAAAAATCTAAGTGCTGGTGGTTTTTTCTACAGTACCTTGCATAGGGTAAGCAGGAGAAGGGTATAACTCTGTCCCCCAACACCCTGACACCCAATGTGCTAGACCATGCTGTCCACCAGCTGGGGATTAACTTTCATGCATAATCATTCTGCCATTGCACAAGGTACCTGCAGAGGTACAAGATTTTTGGTCAGTAGGTTAGATTGCATTTGCAAGTTTAGACTAGCACATTCATGAGAAACCAAAGCAAAAACCCCAAAACAAGCAAAGAAGCCAAAATTTTGTTAGTCAGTGTTAGAAAGCCATGCCTTCAGTATAGACTTGCTATTCCATTCTGGAGAGCTCAACCTTTCCTCTTTGTGACATGCATGTTAACAGAAAAAATTGCCTCATTTTCTAAAAAGATGAACCTACACACCAGGTCAAGTGATCTGACCAAGGTTTCAGAGCAATTTGGTGACAACGGTGCAAATAAAACCCTGAAGTCATAACAGTTTGCCCAATGTGTTGTCACCTATATCCCACACCCAGCTCTGGGACGTGCAACATCCCTCAGCTCCCTGTACAGTGGACCTTACTGGAAGTCTGCTGGACTCCAAGGTGAAGTCTACTGCTTCTGCTTCACATTTATCAGCTGGTGAGAAATGGAGATCCAGATGCTCGGTTAGAGTAGAGGAAATAGTATGTGGCCTACAACCACGTAGATGTATTCCCAAATTCATTCAGTTGCATAACAAGGGCTGGGTAATACCTTTCTCCAGCTATTTCCTTGTCTTTGAATTAAGTTATCATTCCATCCCTAGTAAGACATTGCTGTTTAGAGGGAGACAAATAACAACAAAAAATACAGGAGTGGAAACACAGGCATAAATTATTATTTAAAAGATGTAATTCCCTGCAAGCTATGAGCTCCTCAACACCCCAAAATATTTGATTTGCCGTCTTTGTTCAGGATTGTGCCCAGGGGCTGAAATCTTAACCCTAATATCTGCCCATATCCACTTTTCAGCACTACTGCAGAATTGATGGACTTTTCAAGTCTTCGTGGACACCTGGGTTGTCAGGATTGGGAAATGTAAAAAAAAAAAAAAAAGACACAAAACCAGACTACCAACCAGACACCCTCTTAGCTGGACCCAGATTGGGTGGAAAGAGACCTGGATACCTGAGGATGTGGCAGATTAGGTTTAGGATTGGTCCTGCTTTCCCTTCTAGGAAACCACCTGGTGCAAAAGAACAGAGGAACGTTCTCCCTCTGAACCCTGAATTCACTCACCCTAGATGCAGCTCATCCTTTCTCCAAAGCCCTGAACAGAAAGAGAGACCATGCACCCCACCCAGAACTAGAGCAAAAGCTCAAGAGGGCATTATCTGAACTTCTTCATTCAATTTACCTTTTTGAGACCCACATCTTACAGGCCAGTCCATGCAGAAGCTGTTTTATTCCCAAGTGCTGTTACAGTATGAATTATTCAAGACAACATGAGCTTCTTTCTGCTCGCTCAGCCTTGAATCTCTACTGGCAAAGGATCGACAAGTGCAAATTTGAGGAAATGGCCTCAAGTTGTGCTAGGGGAGGATTAGATTGGATATTAGGTAAAAATTCTTCACCAAAAGGGTTGTCAAGCATTGGAGCAGCCAGCCCAGGAAAGTGGTGGAATCACAATCCCTGGAGGTATTAAAAAAACGGGTAGATGTGACACTTAGGGCCATGGTTTAGTGGTGGACTTGGCAGTGTGAGGTTGATGGTTGGACTCAATGATCTGAAAGGTCTCTCCCAACCTTGGTGACTCTATGATTCTAAGTGCAACTCTGCTACCTTCCGTCCTCTCTCATCATCCTCAACCCTTCCCACTTCATGATGGCCAAGACCAGCTCCTGATCCCATTATCTCTGTGTCATTCACGTGGAGGTCTGAGATCTCATGTGATCCTCATGTTGTCTCCTCTGCTCCCAGGAGCAAGCAGCTTTTGCCTTCATGTGCAACGTGGGAGCACTGTCAGATCCAGAGTAAACCCTCTGCCCAGGGTTATTTCCAAACCCACACACAGGAAAAAGAACTGAAAAGAGTAAAAGGGGGAAGATTGCTGAAAATGCATATTGCAGCACGTGAATGACTGGTGTATTACTACTGACTGGTACTCCTTTCTACACCTAACAGGAATAAATCCTCCCCTATTACACAGCACCAGGATCCCAGTATGTTTTTTTTTATTATTAAGAGCCACCTTCACTTCAAAATAGAATAAATAAGTAAGTAAGAGTGAGTATTGGCACAGAAAAGCTGCCTTGGATCCTGGTGGTATATTACATTTGTCTGGGCCTGTCAAACCACGTAAGCTTGACTCCGCATAGGAAATTACATTATGATACACAACAGCCGACTCTGGGAAGAAAGAAAGTTGTCCCCCAATAAAACCCAATTGGCTTCTTTTTGCAGCGCTGTCTCTGAACTAACCAGCCTGAAACTGCCTAAAAAGAGTCTGACATGTAATTTATACTATGGCAGAGGATAATAATTTCACTTAAAGAGAAGAGATCGTCAACTGAATCAGAAAATAGTTACACCTGTGGAAGACAAGTTTAATATGGTAACAGTTCTGGGAGAGTGAAATAAGTAATTCTCCCCCATACACTTCTACTTTAAAAAAAAACCACAACCAAACAAAAAAACCTAAACCCACCACAACTCCCTGCAATGCTGCTGCATGGAATCAATCAAATACCTCCCACATGGGCAGTTATTAACTGTCCCTTGTTTGTGCAAAGGACTATCAAGTAGGAGCCGGGCCTTGGAAGTACTTTTGAGTTATTGGCTTTTCCACACTCATGAAAAAGTCATCGTGTTTATCTGTGTAGAAAAAAAACCCCTCTTGTTAAAAAAAAAAAAATACATATATATAAAAACCCAACAGCTTGAAGGCAAAAGCCACATGGCATGCTAGAGGAGAGGGGGGAACAGTATGCAGAGCACAAAGCCATCCCCAGCAGAACTCTAGCTAGCAACAGCCCATGGAAATCCT
>VZTS01000480.1:0-31857 GCA_013400795.1 Pluvianellus socialis | reverse complement strand
CATGGAAATCCTTTCCCTTTATTACAGCTGCAGCTAAACAGCGTTGAAAGAAAATGAAAACCAAAAAGAAGCAGGGATGGTTTTATCAAACCTCCACAAAAGTTGAACTGCTTCCTGGGATCTGTTTTTTTTCCCCCTTCTGAGCGATTCAGCAGCAACAGAAAGGATGATTTCCCCCGCGCACGCCACCCATAATTCCATCGTTGGATTTGATGCTTCAAAAGAAAGCTTCAATCTCCATAAATAAAAGCAACTGTTTGAAAGAGATTATTCACCTGCCATGTAACCTAGAGAGGAGGGAGCTGACGGCTCGCAGCGGGTTTGTGATAGGCCAGCCTTTGCCCCTCTAAGTCTAGATTCAAACAGAGACATCGGTAATGAATTTGCACCAAGTGCTGATAGGAAAGAAGGTATTTTCAAGCTCTTCCTTCTCTTCGTGTCCTCCTCACATCTTGAGTATTAACTACAACACGTACTGTCCCTTTCTCCTACGGCTGATACGTTTTTGCTGTTTCTGAATGAGCAAAAGAGAGATTTGACTTCAGGGAGAGCCTTGTTTATTCTGCTCCTGCACGTAACTCTCCAAAGGCAGGCCTCCATCTTGTAGTTATTGGAGGCCTTGTAACTCTCCTCTCCTCCCACTTAGATCTGAGCCCGTTTGTTGCCTGCTCTGAGCTTCCTTCACGTTCTCCCTGCTCCTTGACTTTCCCTCAATTACTTGTGTTACAGACCTTGGAAAGAGACAGTCGGTGATCACCTTGGAGATAACTCTAGGGTTTTCATCTACTGGAAGGAGAGAAAATAGCTTTAAATAAAAATGGAAATTTAAAGTAGAAGCAGGACAAGAGGTGATAACAACACCCATGTCCTGCTGTCAAATAGCTTAGTGCAGCATTTACCCTTCATATAAACCCATGAAATAGTCAAGGGCTTTTTTGTCTTGAAAAGTCAGCAATGAATCCAGCTTCAGCCCATCTATTTTGCTGGTGCTCTCGAAAACTTGAGTGATGGAAACAATACATTGCCATCAGCAGATTCACACCTTCCCATTTTCCCTCCAGATAGGCCTACTCAAGTTATTTATTTCACCCTGCTTTCCTCCTCTTCTCTGGGCTAGCACATCTTTTTGGCCCCAAGGATGATGCAAGGAAGCATGGAGAAAAGATAGGAAGGGGGAAGTTCCCACTTCCATCTTCCCAGGAGATAGCAGCCACCTCCATGCACCTAAGAATGTTAAGAAAACATAGCAGCCTTTCATGAAAAAAAGAGGCAAAAATCAAAGATGGCACTGAGTGAGAACCAAAATTAAGATAACAGGCCTTAGAAGATGCTTTGCCAAAAGCAGAGCTAGCACTGCCCTTTGCACAAGGAAGTGGTTCATCCCGATTGCACGAAAATAATAACAAAACCCTGGACTAGTCCCATGATGTGGTATCCACCCCAAACAATACCAAGCATTTCAGAAGAGAAAACAAAACCTTCATTGTGGACCACATAAAAAATTCACTGTGGAAATTAATGATTTAAGACCAGCCTCTGACCTGAAGAGCAAAGTTTAAAATTCCCTCAAAACTTTTCCTTATAACACACACTAGTGGAAGCTGGGAAGATGAAGCTGGCCCACATTCTTACTCTTCCCCAGGCTTCTGCTCCCTGTTTGGATAGCACAGTGGGTTTGACTGGTCCTACAATTGGCCCAGGAAGGCAGTACTTACAGCAACTGTGTGGAGATGAAAGGCAACACTAGCTGTTATTGAACCTGTCTCAGTCCAGGTAATGAGGATCACCAATCACCTGGAAAAGCACAACTTCCAGTGCAGAATAGAAAAGCTGTGCTTTACAATAAGTTCAGTTTATTTAGCCTGAAATGGCTAAATTTCCACCTGGTGGTGGAGTCTCTGACTCTGGAGACTGGACACCATCTGTGCAACCTGCTGTAGGTGGACCTGCTTTGGCAGGAGGGTTGTACCAGATGATCTCTAGAGGTCCCTTCCAACCTTAACTTTCTGTGATTCTGTGAAATCAGAGTCTGTTCTGCAACCTTTTTGGTTCCAGTGGGTGGAAGCAGAGGAAATCCCCAGGACAGAACATGTAGCTTAAGTGTCTAGCTAAAGGGGAGATCAGGATTCCCTTGATACACAAGAGTTTGTCTTCCTGAATTGTCTGTTTTTTCCCTCTGTGTTTTTTCCATATATGTTTCTCTGCCGTGGAGTTTGTCTCTGTTGTCCTCTTGAACCTGATATCCGATACATCTAGGCTAGAAATACGCATTTTGTTTTGTGCATTTAGGGAAGCAACAGGGGAAAAAAGAAAACAGAAGAAGCTGAAAGCACTGAGAAAAGGAGATGAAGGCGAGGGATGGGGGGGGAAGAGAGGGAGAGATTAATAAAGAGGAAAGAGAAAACAATTACAGTTGGGGGAGGGAAGGGGGAAAGCAATATAGCAGAAACCTACCCAGACACAAGCTACTCCTGCTCTTTTAGGCAGCTTCCCAGGGAGAGAAGGCTCAGGGAACCCAATTTCCTGCCCTCTTTCAATGGAGTTTTCCAGTGCCGAGGGAGCACAGCGTTAGTTCAATTGTGGAGATTCACAATGCCCACATACCCCTAAACACTGAATTCTGCCTTCCATGTTGGTCATTGCCTGGGAAAGCTGGAAGGCGCCCTGGGAAAAAGCTGCTCAGTCCAACTGGCACTGCTCTTCTTTCTCTGCTTCTGATCCAGGCATGGAAGTCTTGGGAAAAATTCAGGAATCCATGAAACTTGCTTTGAGAGAAAATGCAGCTGGCTCTCGTATGGGGAGGGGAGAGAGCCACCTTCGCTGACACTGAATAAGAAGTTATCCACAAAGTTTTCCCACCATCCCAACCTATATTTAATGACAGAATACATGTATTTGCTGTTAGAGGAAAGAGAACACTACAGATATTCTAGGCCAGTTCTACAAGGAGTTTGTTATTCTGCTACCCAATGGTTCTTTCAGGAAGAAAGCAAAGGAAATCCTTCCGGACCTGGAGTCAAAACGGAGTAGACATGATGGTACATCATCCCAGTGCTTCAGACCTGTATTCTGAGGGGTTTTTGCCTACCAGTTGTGGGATAAATAGACTTCTGCCCTATTACACTGTTACTTCCAGTCTGACTACTACTGTGAGTGTGAGCACCTTTCCGTTCCCAGGGAATGCCTCCCTTGTATCCTTCCTTGAGGATGTATATCATATTGAAGCAATTTTTGAGCAACTTCCATCATGGCCTGGATAGACGAGACTCCAGAAGAGGCAGAAGCCAGATCATCAACAACCTTAATGCTCAGAACCAGCTTGTTCCTTATCCACATCACTCATTCCCAGAATGAGCCCAAATCACAGGTAATCCGTAGGGTCACCTGGCTCGTATGTTTTATTCAGATCCCCCACGGGTCATCCTACATCACCTCTTCTCCTGTGGCACCCTACTTGCTTTGTTCTGACTTTGAGGAGGATCTAGGCTTTGCTTCTCTCTGGTATTACTGAGACACGAATAGTTTGAAAATAATTAAAACCTGCTATTCTGCTTCCTTCATACAGAGGTGACACTCTGTCTCCTTTCCAGCCAACAGCCTGAGCCAAGCTGCCCACACCCATCTTTTGGGACTGAAAAACTGAGATTCAGCCTTATCTAATGATTAACAAATCCAGCAACTTCTATCAGCTTTGGCTCAGATCTTAACTTTTTAGAAAAAGGGTGATTATTTTTGTAGGAATGCAGCATCCCTTTTCACATTGCTCTTGAAAGCATACTGAGATACATCCTGAACCTGAAAATGACACCTTGCAGTCATATAACCTGGAGGGTCCCATTGCATTTGAGTAGAAGTTGTAAGCTGCCTACTTACACAACCTTCAATGAGGAGGGAGAAGACAACCCTGGATTTTTAGACAATAAGAATTGCCTTACTGGGTCTAGTCAAAGATCCAGCTAGCAAATAGCTGCCTCTGGCAATGGCCAACAGCAAATGCCAAGGGAAGAGAAGAGGAAAAAGGTAAACGTACAGCAATATGTGCCCAAAATTCTTTTTCCAAGAGTTTTAGGCTGAAGGATGTCCCAAGCCAAATGTAGAAACTTTACAGTTAATGGACCTCCATTGATTACTTTGATACAGATTCGTCTGGCTGCTTTTTTGAACCCAGAGTATATCCTGCAGCAGGAAGTTCCACCAGTCAAGTAGGTTTTGTGATCAGAGAGATGGCTTCTTTCCTCTCAGAACAAGTTTCCATTTGTTTTCAACCTGACATCTGCTAGTTCCCTGAGAATGTCCCTAGTTCTTACATTGGAAAAGACAATGAACAATTGATCTCTATCCACTTTCCATGGAAATGACTCCCCCTGTTCACAAAAAAGAACCCACCAAAAACCAACAAAAAAAATCAAATGGTGCTAGAAGCTGGATTTCTCCCCAGCAGAAGAAAATACAGAAATAAAGCTGTGCCTGTCTACTAGGAGACCTGTCTCAGGTTTTAGATCATCTTTAATCCATTCAGGCTTTATACTATGCTTCCTTGCTTGTGATTTCTACAAAACAGTTGACCCCTTTATAACAACTGTTCCTTTATCAAAACCTCTTCTCCCCTGGCAAAAATGTCTATCTTTCACTGCCAAGCTCTCCCAGGACTTTATGGATGACAGATCCATCCCAGCTATACCGGAGCACTTGCAAATTTCAACAGCAAAACCTAGATTCAGATATCCCCTCTCCTCACTAGCACAGATACCTCGTCTCTCTCCCTCTTGATTCTGCGCATCTATTATGCGCATTTTCATTAGGAGCATTTTGCAAGCGATCTGTTGATTCATTGTATTAGAATTGCAAACAAATGGTATCATTTTCCCTGCACGCTCTTCTTTGAGAATTCAGCATTGATTTCCCAGCATTGTCGGGCTACTTGACTGACACTTCTAGCTGATTTGAACCCTTTAAGATTTCTCACTGAAACCACTCCTGCTCATCAGTTCCTCTGCTAGGATTCAAGAGCTTGCAGGAGCTCAGGCACCTGTATTAGTTTACACAGTCCCCCCATTTCCCTGTGCTACATATGATTCATAACGCTTTGCCTTGAAATCATAATTTGACAGCAGAAAGTGGGGAGCAAGGGGCCAAATTCAAATCTATCCCTTATGTAATTCTATTGACTTCGGTGTTTGCTGCGTGTCAGATGGGCATGTGCATTTTCATCACATCCAAACCTTCAAAGGGCCTGTTATGTGGTATGCAGTCAATGCACTATTTAATCCTTTAAGTGCTCTGATTCTTTCTTTTTCCATGTGTTTTTTTGTCTTTTTATTAGGCAAATGTGAATTTGCCACGGCTGCTGTTATATCTGAAACCACAAAAAAATACTTCCAAGTGCTGTCACGTTCTTTTCTCTTATAGAGACCCATGTTAATGGCTCTCACACACCTTGACAAATACCCGTGGATCCTGAGGTATCTGGCTTGAATAGTGAGGTTTAGGATCTTGTGGAGGAAAACAGGGGGCCAGCAGTAGCAAATAATTTGCCCACGCTGTTGCATAAGCAGGGTCTCTCTGACTGCAGAGATCGATGCCAACAAAACAATCCATGCAAATGTAGTACTTTCAAAAGTTTAATGATCTTCTCTTTAGAGAAGAAAACAGGCTAAAAAGTCCATTAGGGGTCTGTGCAACTCCCATGGAAAACAGCAGGAATTTTTGCACTGCCTTCAGTGGGAGCTGCATCCTGCTGTAGGGTTCTCAGGACATTTCAGTGTACTCTGCCTTGAGAATGAGGTTTTGGCACCTTCAGTAATTAAATGCTTTCACACCCCTATGAAACTGGACTGTAATGTCAGAGATCAACTCTTCTTGCAAATGACTAAGGTAGGGATGCCATATTCAAATCCAGCTACTAATCCAAGACTTTAAAACAAAGCACCAGAGCATCAAGGCCACCTGCACTCACAGTCGGTGCAGAATCAAGGCATCTGGTGGGGAAAAGTGCCTTTGGATGCCCAGGATTCAGGATATTAGGCAGGAAGCACAAGAAAAGATTTTTTTACTGCAGGAAGCAATCTCTTCAAGACAAGCAAAATAATTTCAGACTTTTAAAACCAAATTGTACAAAGCCCTGGAAAGCACACTGATTTGGTGCTTGCTATGAGGTCAGGAAGAGGAGATGATTGACTTCTTTTCAAACCTACCAAATGTCCTCCTTTTGCTGAAGGGATAGCTGAGCCTTCATCCAGCTGGACACAAAGTGGTCTCATGCAGAAACCTGAAGGCATCTCAGTGCAGGAATGTGAGCCCCTCTCTGCTCATCTGCCTCCCACACAGATCTTCGGAAGCTTGGCCCAGCGCCATTAATAATGATATCTCCTGGGTGTGTTTCTCTTCCGACTGGCTGCTTGATCTTATTGCTGTGGCGGAGGATTGCAAATATGAAGTGCTCAGTGTACCAAAATGACATTTGTGTAACTTACATTGTAAATACTTACTGACATGCTGACGCTGTTGTTCATGTAAGAATGTTAAGAGGCTATTAATTTCGTTATTGCTTAACCAGCAGTGAGCACTACCATTCCCGTCTCCTGCCCAGCTGCTTTGCTGGTGAGGTGTCCTCCAGAGAGAAGACGGGGAATGCAGGACAGTGTTGATGATGCCAAGTGCTGGTGCATGGTGGGGCACAACTCCACACAACATCTGTGCACATCTGGAGCCAAGATGGAATAACTGCCTTCATGAGCCTTAAATGGATAGGGTGTCTGGAAGATTTCAGTGGTGTCCCAGCCTTGAACTGAATCTATGTGGAGAAAGTGCCTTCAGCTTTTTCTTAGTTCCTCAGATGAGTATCAGAAGTGATCTTTCTTGGTTTGTTTTTCCTGCCTTCTCTTCCCTGTCTGTTCTCATCCTTAGAAAACCCAGCTACAAATCCCAGAAACTATTTCTCGGCACCAGAATAACTCAGCCTTTCCCTATGCCCCCAGAAGTCACGTACATCCAGGACAGCAAGAACCCTGTTTCACCCCTTCTTGGATACGATTCTTAAATTTATGCCTAATGTCTAAACCTGTGAGATTTACGAACACTGATGTCTTCATTGCTTATTTTATCAAATCTATTCTTTAATACACTCTGCCAGAGTTCAGCGTAGGTCAGATACAGAATCTCTCAGACTCCAAGAAGTTAGAGCAGGAGGGGAGAAAAAGACCTGTAAAGTCATCTAGTCTGACCCTCTTTTTGTGCAAGAAGAAAGAGGTTCCTCTGGGGAGACCAGGGCGAAAGGACACAGAGAGACAGCTCATGTAATGGGAAAACTATTAGCCCAATGAGTTGAAAAAGTGACAGACTGATAAGAAGTAGCCTGAGTATGAGGAATAACTTCCTGACAGCAAGATCTATCAGACTGCAGAAGAGAGGCCCAGGGGGAATGTCAGGAGGACCAGCATTCAAGCCACTTAGAACAAAACATATTTGGAAGCAAACCTGCAATGACCAGGAGACTAAACTAACTCCAATATCTTAGCAATAAGTCTTTTCCATAGCTAATAATTCATCAGGAGATATCAGGAGGCACAAACAGTGTCCAAAGAGGAATGCAGTTGACTTACCAGACTTCACTGAATGAGTGTACAACTGCTGCAGTTTATATGTCCCCTAGGACCTCGTGCAGCTGAACTAGGCTGATCAGAAAGATTTGCAAAATGGCTAGAATGCAAATCCCTACCCAGTACTGGCCAGAAGCAGCAGCAATGCAAGATTTACCGCTACAGAACTTCGTAAAGGTAGAAACGTTGCAGCAGTTTATGCTGCAGGATTTCTAATCCTCCAGGTGATGCCAGGACAGCAGTGAGTATCATCCAAGTCAGCATTTAAAATTAAGCACCAGTCTTTATCTATAGAAAGCCATGCAGGAAAGCCTCTGCCCAGTCCCTTCCCACAACTTACATCTAGGATTAGACAACACAGCCAATTAGAAGCCGTTTATCCCCACAACTATCCCCTGGGAGATGACCCATCAAGGACAACTACTCACCAGTAGCCTCATGCAGGTCATGCTAGTTCTAAGGATCGGCCAGAGGTGGTTGGGAGCACGTTAACCATTCCAAGGGTTGCACCCCTACTGCAGAAACAACCTGGCTGTGAGTTGCTGGGACATCAGACTCAGAAAGATTGAGTGCATCTAGCCTCAGAGATTAAAGAAGCGAGGGCTATTTGTGTACGCCATAGCCCCTGAATCAAGACTCGCATTCATTTACTGGTTCTGCCTCTGACTCAGTGTCTGACCTTGAGAAAGTCATTTAATCTCTCTGTGCCTCAGGATCTGCATAAAAATAATTATTATAGCTGATGTTTTATAGGAAAAGACTGTTACCGTATAAAACATCATTCTAAAATGCCCTTTTCAAATCCTTCATTAAAAAAAAAACCTACCGGGGGGCAGAATTTCAGAATCTTATTAAGTCTTTCCCAGCGTCTCAATGTGTTTGACTAACTCTCAATACAAGCCATGCTACATTTAGATCAGAATTTGAGACTATAAATTGTCCAGAAAATCTTCTAACTTATTCCAGTGGCAGCTTCAAGTTCTGAAGATGAATTGTGTCTAATTAGTTATTTTGTCATTCGCAAAGATAGCTGGATAATAAATCACTATTTCCAGCTAGAAAACTTTGACTTAACATCTCCCCTCCTTCTTAATCCACTTTTGAGCCATTCATTAGGCTTTCATCCAGAAATCCTCTTTCAAACAATTGTCAAGGAACCAACATTTTTCAGGTTAAAATGAAGCTGGAGATTGGGCAGTTATTTTCTTATTCAGGGAAAAAAAAAATTCCCTGATTACTGTCAACCAAAAAAAATAAAATATATTCAGCTTAAAGCTTATCTTCTGTAAAATAAACATTGCAACAATTTTTCACCCTGTTACAAGCCCTCCAGCCAGAGAGCAAAAGCAGGGCTTGTTGACAGCACTGTTTGCAAGAACAGCTTTCGTCTCTCTGTTTCAGGTTATGATCTCTGGGGAAGAGGGTAAGAAAAAAGGGAGTTTCTGAACCTTCTTCATACAAGCATCCTTCCTCAGCTGACCATGCACGGTCCCTCCAAGAGGAATAATTTTTAGCATCCCAGTACAGACTGCAAGAGAAAATGAAGGAAGAGACTGATCTGTTCAGCGGGCTCTATTCTGCCCTACCATACCTTTTTTTCCTCTCTCATGGCACAAATTATTAGGCAGATCTTTAGCTGCCAGTCATTCCAAGTGCACAGACAAAAGTCTCTTCTGTGTGAAGCCACCACAGCTCAATCAGTGTCATGCCACCACCCATCCCTCACGTATTATCCATTTCATTCATATTAAAGACCTACTCAGATCTGAGACTGTTCGACACCTTGGTGTCATACACTTCTCACCCAGAAAAAACAAAAGAAAGAGGGTTGTGCTTCATTTGGTTGTTTTCGAAGCAGCAGATGACAGCAGTGGTGGTTGCTGATGTTCAGTGGATAAAAGATTTGTTGCTGTTACAGGACAAAACAAATGTGGTTTTTTTGTGGAGTTTGTTTTGTTTTGTTTTTTTAACGCATTATAACACCAGTTATTTAAGATCAAAATAAAATACTGATGTAACAATTTTCTGACTGGATTCAGCTTGGATTTCCTTCACTGAGTTTCTAGTGGGATGTCCTCTCCTGAGGCACTGGCGGGTTTCTGAAACTTTGCCCTTGTCTCCATGCAAGTACCTGTGTAGAACAGCCAACACCCAGGCTTGGATGAAGGGCCATCCCTGCACCCTATGCTGCTGAGAAGGTCAAGATGACCAGCCTTATTGGAAACTCAACTTTGGCAGGGTCAAGGAAAGTCACTGCAGCGCTGAATGCAATGACCCTTGCATTGAGTTCCATCATGCGATGGCAAGAGGTTATTCCACCTTCAACCCAACATCTGCTTAATAAGACCAGAGGGGATGCCAGAGGGAGCACAGAGTAATCCAGCATTAGTGTCCAGAGAGTGAATCCTAATGGCCTGATAGGGAGAGAAAGTCATGGCCAGGGTCATCCTCGCGATTCCACAAGTTCCCCGGGGACCCAGCAGGGAGGGAAACCCCACATCCAGGGCAGGTGCTTTTCCGAACTGCTGCGTTTTGTGTGCTCAGCGCTGTATCCCTGTGCTGGTCCCGAGTTTAACCATCATAAAATAATTCAGGTGACAGAGTCCCAGGGTGACGAGGATAGAAGCACCCTGACAAAGTCTTCAAACACTCTTCCTCGGGCGAATTAATTGCTGGATGCAAGGTTACCTTTGGGAGAAGGCCTGATGCTTTTTCTTAGCTCTCTACACAATAACCCCCTCAACATTAGGGATTTAGAAATGCACATGGTACAACCACCACTGTGCAGCCACTTTTTTCAAGGAGACTGATACTCTGCAACAGGTAGAGGCAATAAGATCGCAGCAAGCTTACTCTGTTTTTTTCAAGTTCAAAATGAGCTCCAAATTCATTCATATGCACTTAAAGCCTGGCATCTTTAACATGCCTGAAGGTTTTACCATCTTCTGAGATTTCCACTTGAATTACAGCAGCAGTGGGAAAAGACTGAATGAGTCACAGTCTGGAGCTCTGCCCTCCTCTCATCCTGTTGAATCACACACAGATAACCTGACGAGAGGTTGTGCATCAGAGAGCACCAGGCAGCTGTGATTTGAAACATGCCTGTCGTCCGGTACCAACAACTCAACATTCAAAGCAATGGGAGGAAAATCAGACACATCTCAGGCACAAGTTTAGCCCTGTTTTCTGATCTCTTGTCCCAAGAGGGTTCATCAGTTGTTACGTCACACTTGTAGGGTAACAGAAGGACTTTGCAATCCAGCCATTCCCAGGGAGAGGAGCTACTAATGGCTTTTCTACATGAAGGGCAGGAACATGGGGTAATATAGGAATGCGTGCAGTCTTGGATGGGCCTGAATCCCATAGAAACATTCCATGAACTACCAGCCCACAGACTCCTTTACTCATCCTCCAGAGCTTCAACTGTGAGGACTACTGAAAAGAAATACTCTAATACCAAGCTGGAGGTCTGCAAGGGACATAGAGTTTCATGTTTCAAGGCATAAGTCAACCCTATATAGGCAGAGCCAACCCGATGTAGACAGGTCACAAGGAAATAATCCCACAGGTTGGAATATTTTGTAACTCCTTTCTGACAGCTTTCCTGCACCTTCTTCTGAAACAAAGGCCAGAAAAACACCAGATGAGTTGAACTTCAGATCCACTCTGTTTCTCTATTTGGTCAGCAATGATTTCCACCCCGTGAAGCACTCAGGTGTCATTTTTATAATGGGAATTTTGGTCAGGGGGATGGAGAGCGGAGAGAAAGCAAGAAGCTGACACTTCTGCATGCACTACATTCTAATTGGGGTCAAGGGATGCAACAGTTGGAGAGAAGCAAGTTATTTTCTGCATCACTGGCCTGTCAAAATACTATTCTACTCAGATATAAGGAAGGAAAAGGACAGAGCCCAGGAACAGCTCCCTGTCAAGTCAGTTCAAGGAAACGTGGAATGCCAGCAGTTGCCACCATGAGCTCGGCTCAGCAAAGTGCTTCATATCCTTTGTTCTGGAGATGGCATGGAGCTAGGAAAGTTCATGGAGAACCCCAACCAGCCACAACAGAAGAGGGAAAGACATTTGAGGCAAAATCACCCAGAAATAATTTTCATAGGTAGCTTTGCCTGTGATGTGATATGATCCATCTGCTGACATTTTGGGGACTTTGACTTACCAAGTACATCTACACAGCTCCTGAGGGCACCAGGGGTGAGGGCTCACCCTTGCACAACCAGGCAAGTTCCCCAAGGCCCAGAAAATTCAACCTCACCCAAGTATAAAAATGGAGCAATTCCTCCCCACCCAACTCAACCCAAGAGAAAGTTTGTGAGCCAGAATCCTCACTATATGTTTGGAAAGCTAAAGGTCCGTGTTCCAACTAGCAGAATGGTGTAAGCCCAAACCCTCACGTGGAAAAAGCTCTTCCTGATGGTGGGAACAGACAGGACTGCTACAGGCTCAATGTGGACATGGAAAATGAAGAAGAGAGAGAAGAGCTCTTCCTCTGATGACCACTGTGTTTCTCTGGTTTGGAGGGAGAGTATGATCAGATCCCTTCCTTCACCTGCTGTGTCTCTTAAGCGTGCCCATTCCAGCTAAATAAAGTGAGCAATTAGGGATATCTTCACCCAGCAAGAGCAGGACCAGCAGTGCTGTCTAGCTCAAGGCAAATTATCTCACCAAGGAGCTTCCTTATGAGAACTGGGGGCCTGAAGGGCGGAAAGCAAACACGGAAAGGGACAGAAAGCTAAAATCCTTAAGAGACAGAATAGGGTCCTGTAGGACCAAGAAAAAACATTTATTTTTTCACATAGCTAGCTGGAAAGACAAAATTGTGGGCTATGGCTCAAATGCATATGCAAGACAGAGGCTGAACTGGTGATTCCAGATGGATATGCCTGTGCACACCCATGAAGGACTCATGCACTGCACTGCCCTCACAATACGATGTAGCTTTGATCCAGAAACCTCACATCTAGTGCTAAAAGCACAGCTCACTGTTTGGTCAGTCTCCTCTGCCAACACTGCCACTAAATAAGCACCCCAATCTGATGCCCTCCCCATCCCAGGAGGTGCCCAGGTCCCCACCATGGGCCAGGAGACACCACGAGCACAGTACCCTACAGCTAGAAATGAACTCCATCCCTGGCACAGCTCACACAGAGATGTTCCCTGTGTAGAGCTCTTTATGAGCCTCCCTTCCTCATAAATGAATGATGAGGCCCCTTTAATTGAATTAATTCTAAATGCTGATCTTGGGATGAATTATCAATGTAAAACAGCAGTGCAAGCACAGGGCGTTTGCGCAGCGCTGCCAGCCACAGCGGCTCGCTCGCTGCTGACAAATGTTTTCAAACAATGTTATGTGAAGGGAGGGAGGGGAGGACCAGGACCCAAGGGCTTCCCTGATGGGATCTTCAGGAGTTCCTGCTATGCTGTCTCTCAGCTGGTCGAAGCCCCCAGGACCATCCAGGACAGGTCTTGGAGATTCTTTGGATGCAAAAAAACCTCTTAAGACTGTGTGTTAAGGTATGGCCTGTAAAAGGTTGAAATAAGACCAGCCATATGCGAGTCAGAAAATTGCTGCTGTTGTCCAAAGAGACATCCAACCACCCCAACCAAACTCCTAACCCCAACCGGGTGATGAGATAATGAAAGACCAAGCATGGCTGAGAGTTTGATCACCGACTTGTGGGGCCGGACAAGCTCAGAGCTTCCCCGTCTCGGTCCTATATCTGACCAGCAGAAACACCCACCCTCAATGGACCAGCAGCTGGTAACAGTGTGCAAGCAACCAGTTCAACCAGCAGCCCCTGAAACACTAAGTCAAGGCTCTTCCTGTCCCTTCACCCTGTCTCAAGGCAAAGGATCTTCCCTGTCTCACATCAACGTGCCGCCTCAGGGGGCTCGGAGTGGGATTACGTTGCGGGAGCACAGAAAGCCAAGCAGCAAGAAAAGCTGTTCCCACGTTTGCTCTTCCCAGCAGGTAGGTGTGAGAAGTCCAGCCATGCAGGAGGAGAGCTGCAGACAGAAATGTGTCAGGCCATGCTTTATTTCCTCAGGAGCCAGCACAGTTGGTGGGGAGGAGTTTGAAGGGAAGAAAACACTGTAGTGGAGATAACTGAGATGTGAGCAGTGGTGCAGAAAGCACGATGGAAGCAGGTGAGAAAGAAAGATCCATACCCCTCCTCCCACAAACACTCTCCCAAGAAAAGATGCTTTATTCCTCCACTACAACCTGCAAACCACCTCTACCGGCACGGGCTGGAGTTTGTTCACTCCAACACCAATTTCAACGGGACCAGGATTTTACCCATTCAGTTAAAACAAACACAACTCCTACATGCAGCCCAGACTCACATCCAAAATAAACTGCTCTCTCGTGAAGATATTGGCATCTCAGCAGCTAAATCCCTCACTTTGAGACCGTCTGTCCGTCCTGCAAATTCAGGCTATTCCACCTGTTGGCTTGGGATTACCTTCCCTTTCCAGCTAATCCTCGGCACAGCCATCAGCTCCTCCGCAGGCTCATCCCTCTCCTCACGCACAAGCTCTATCCCTGGTGGTATTTGTCAAAGACTTTTCCTGAATTTCCTTACACCTCACAGCTGCTCAGCTCCAGCTCTCTGCAGCCTATCAAATTGTCTTCAAACAAAAGCCTAAATAAATGAAACTGAAGCAATTGTCTCACTTGAAGTTTTAGGGCAAGATTTTGGTCCGAGGCTTCTCTCCCGTCTCCAAAAGCAATCAGAGCTGGGGTTTTATGGCACAAGGAGCAGGGTAAGTGCACATTGATTTTTCCTCCACTGCACCCCGGGTCCAGGCAATAAGCTCGGGAAAATCTCAGCAGACACATAACACCCAAAGACAACAGTAATGAGGATGGGAATAGATGATACAGCCTTACAAATCAAAGTTAAAGACACCGGCAGAGCTGGTTACGGTGGTGTCAGTGAGTAACGGTGGGTCTTGCCTTATAAAAAGGGTCCTGTATTTATCCTGTGCTTACTAGGAATTTAACCCCACATCAAAGACACTTGGATACAACTGCTGTGGTCTGATCTTTCATTACACAACTGCCATTAATTCATATAATCAGAACATTATTGCCAAGACTATTTTCCCAGTCCTTGCACCCATACTGTGCTCAATACCACGGCTACTGGAAAGTGGATTTATTTACTGCATCCAGTTTACGATGTGTTTATTCACATCTGTGCCATGACCTTTCTGGTTGGAAAATTAGCAGTTATTAGAGGTAGCTAAAATAAAATAAGATAAAATAAAATAAAATTGCCACAGCGTAATTAAACTCTAATTATTATTGAAATGTGACCTAAAAGAGTTTCCATCTGTGTAATACCCTTTCTTTAAGTACACAGATATATATATATAATATTTAAAATAAATACAGACAGATCTCTTCCTCTGTAGGTGTAATTATACAGCTACATCATTTATACACAACCACACTGTATGTATATTCCACAATGCAGATACCGTAGGCGGGATATGCATGAGAAGAAAGTTATAAACTATATTTAAAACATGATCATTACTCTGAGTATTTGACACCTCAAGTATCAAGAGAGATATTTGCACTGAATTCATATTCTGTTTTCTAATCACTCAAACACAAGTTTCCTATGAGCTTCCCCTCCTCGACAGCAGGGTCCCCGCAATGGACTCAGCTATCTAAAAAGTCCAAGAAACATTTCCTGCTTGTCAATTAATAGCCAAGGAGAACTGGCTGTGCTCAAAATAATAAACAAAACCAGTGCAAATTCCTCTGAGCAGTGGCTGGGTGCTAAACTGCTGAATCAGCTCCTCTGTAACATGGAGCAAAATGTAAAGCAGCCATCAGAAAAACACTTAAAAACCAAAACAAACCCCTCAAAACCTAATGGTTGCCTTCAGAACGAAATCAGAGGAGGCAGCAGCAGGAGCACGTATCGTAGCGTCTCCGCTAACAAATCCCTTCATCAATTTTGTCTGGTTCGTGCGTGTGTGTGAGGTGAGCATATGTCTCTATCAAATATTTCTGGCGGAGGCATTTAGAGGCGAGACATGCTTAATGCCCAGTTTTTGCTGCTCTTTATGAAGTGCCCACGGGAGAGGCAATTTTTAAGTGCTGTTAGCGGCATGCTGCTTCGTGAACGCTGGTGGCCACACGTCACTCCAAGGCTGGAGTCACTTCCCACTGCAGAAAATATCTGAGCTTTGGGGCTGTGATCTGCAGCCCCCTCAGAGCTCATATTACTATTAAACAGGCAGCTGCTTCCCCCTGACACCTCACAACAAACAGCCTTTGGTGATCCTGGTCTCAGCAGCTTTGGGCAGACAGATGCAATGTGGTCTGCTCGCTTGTTTGGAGTAACCTGCTCTCCCGAGATGGACCAGAAAAGACCCTTTGGCCAACTCTTCAGATGTCACCTCCATGTTCCAGCAGGGACACAAGCTGCTGGAGGAGGCACGTTTCTGTGTCCACCTCAAGCCAGTCCTTAGCTCAGCCAGGGTGTCACTGGGATAACCCTGTTCTCACTTCAGCATCCAGCTCAGCCCCAGTCTATCCCGTCCACCAGCTATAGCCCTGTGGGACCACCAGCCTACCCAACCCACCGGCAGTGAGAAACCCTTGGACTGGGCAAGCGTAAGAAGTAAATGAAGGTGAGGATGAAGCTTGCAAAGTTTGCAAACAAAATCACACAACGTGACACCAGCAATGGCAGGGGCTTGGATTTGACCCAAGACATCCCTTCCAGTCCTACACCTCTTTGCAACACGGCAGAGCTCTACTCTCTGGCCCCGATGGAGCAGTGTGGGGCCAGAAAAGTCATTCTCACGTGGAGAAGGGCACTGATGTTCCTTCTTCCCTGACCTGCTTTGATTTGAAATGAAGCCAAAGAGGAAATCAGGAACTAATCCAGCAGCTCTAGAAATGAAGCAAATAGAGAGTTTTGTTTTTCATTACAAAGCTCCAACTGTGCAGAAATGACTGCAGAGAGGTGACTGGCAATGACCCTCTGGGGACAGCATGAGTGAAATCATGGTGACAAGGGACTCTGAAGGCCGTACAGGAAGAATGGGATAGGGGGAGTCGGGAGAAATGGTAAACTGCAAAAAAGGATGAAGAAGATCCCTCTGACACACCAGAGGCTGAGCGCAGAGAAAAGCAGGGTGCTCCATTACACAGAAACAGTCCCAAGATCGAGAAGACTTCATCAAAAAGCACAAGCACATGACCACAAGGAGAGCAAAGATGTTCCCAGAAAGGGAAAAGAGGCTCCCTGTTTGAGCCGTTCTTCTGCAAAGATGATTTTAGGAAGAGCACAGAGGGAAAAATCATCTCAACCTCGTGTAGATTTTGTATCTCCTGGGAAAATCACTGCTCTTAAGAAACAGAAATAATCACAGGGCCATGTATGTCCGGTGGTTCAGGCAGTAAGATGAGCTGATCAGACTCTGGTCCTTAAAGATGTCTGTCTTGTAGTGGGAGAACCAGAGACTCCAGGAGGAAGCTTGGGCAATGGGATGCTGCGATGGCAGAAGTGTTGAGGAGAGACAAAACTGCGTCACAAACTCTCTGGGTTGAGGATGTTGTGTTTGAGGCAAGAAATCCCTTAAACATTGGACTGTCAGGATGGTCCAAAATGATCATAGGTGATGTCGGAGAGATTTGCAGGCCACCCATCTGAAGCCCACTATAGAAACACAGGACTGGTGAAGACCCGTGAAGATCAGCACCCATGTGAAAAGTCCGATTCTCAACCAATATGGGACATAAAGAGGGTAAAAAACGCCACTATAGAGACACGCAAGTGGCTCTTTGAGCACCAAGCCTGCTTTCTCTGCCTGCGTATGCTCTGAGCGCTGTGTACAGCTTTCCTCCTAACTTATTCATGATGTTCTGGCAGCCTTGCCAAGTTCACCCCAACTCAGCTCATGCAAAATACAAAAGCTTGGAGCATTACAAAGGGCATTTCACCAGCGTGGTGGAGGGAGGAAGGAGTTCACAGCGGTAACAGTGATCTTCCAGAGAGTGATACGGCTCCAGGAGCTGCAAGGGGCAGGGAGGGAAGGTTATGAACTCAGGCCAGCTTGTATCTGCCTCTTCTGGGAAGTCAGGGCCTCCCACTGGGATGCAGAGTCAGCTTCAAGCAGAAGGGTTTGAAGCAGAGCCACTGTGGGGAGCTGTTTCCAGTTGATACTCAATAAACACAGAAAGGGATCATGTAATCAAGCTGAAGCCCTTCTACCTCCTTTAACCCCACAATCCCTCCTCACATGCACACTCAGGCTACAAAGAAATAAACGTGCTCTCAGCAGCCTCCCTTGCAAAAAAAGTTCATATATTTTTCCATACTAATCTGGCCATTGGCCAGTTTGCATCCTCCAGATAAGCAGATGTTCATGCAAAAGGGAGGGAGGAGTGTGGTCACCTTCACTGTTCTTACTGCTCCAGGACACAGCGGAGCTGGTGCTCAGACTGGGAAGGAAAGAGTCATGCAGACTCGTGTGTTAGGGCTTTGCTAATTTTCTACTTTTTATCCTGTCGACAACCCTGGGAGATGTCCTCTCATGTCAGCACTGTGAGGAGGAGATATAACAAATGTGATAATGCCAGATGCTGCTGATAAGGGATGGGAAAAAAGCAGTTAGGACTCTCCCCCCGGGGAGAGTAAGTGAGATGAAATTTCCAGCTCAGAGCCGCCTGCTACCTTCACCATGAGGACCCCATCTCCATTTAGCTGAGATGCTCTCCTTCTGGCATTCAGGGATGCTTAGCCCTTATTTGTAGCACCTCAAAAATATTTACTGGATATTCAAGAGGGCAACACAGTGTTCACCCCAAAGAGGTCCTGCTCCTGCCCAGACACAATGCATATTTTTAATATTATTAACAATAAATGGATTTGGCTCAAGGTAGACACAAATGGAGTAGAGGTACAAAATTGCCTTGGAGAGTATCACCTTTAGTCCTTACAGAGAGCATCCAGAGAGCATCCTACAGCATATACTTCAGGGTCTTGCTGCCTTTCATTCCCTGCAGGCTCTGCCCCGAGGGGAGGGTGAGGACAAGGACAGTGTCCCACGGCCAGGGGCAGCAATGGTTCAGGGTCACCACCCCACCCCAGTCTGTAATCCAGCCCTGCCGCACCCTACGATGCAGCAAAGGGGAACAGGGAAGGGAGCAGGTGATGGTAACCCAACACTGGCTCCAGCTGCCCGACTGTAGGCAGGCGATGGGCAGGCTGTTATAAATAACACAACCAGTAGCTGGCATGTAAAGCTGATGGAACAAACTCATACGTTGGTCTGGAAGCAAGGGATGGATGGATGGATGGACTGAGATGTGGTTCAGGGCAAGTCTAAGACGTGAGAGTTTCTCATGAAACTCATTCTACCTCTTGGCCAGGCTGCTGGGAATTATAATCCTTGAATATTTCTTTTTTTGCAGGGAACGTGCCACAATATTAACCAGGCTCTACAAATTACTTAACTCCTTTGTGCCTCCAGCCAAGAGAACAGACACGTTTCTTCCTAGCTTTGGCAAAAAGCTGAGATCCAACAAGGAAAGCACCTTCAAAACACAGAGAATGTGCGCACTCACAGCCACCTGCCCACGATAGTGGCTGGCAGGGTTGGCAAACACTGACCAACGTAAAAATCAGGGAAATAAGGGTGGGACTTTTGCAGCTTCAAACTTCTCATCTGCCTTCTGCCTGTTAAGCCAGCTCTGCTAGGGCTACCCCTAACATGCCAGCAAGGTTCAGCACAGCTGCCATTTAAAATAAGTCTCCTCACGCAATTTAAAAATACCCCACACTCATGCCAACAATAACTTTCTACCACACCACAATAACTCTGTATCTATAGCTATAATTTCTTCATGCCACACAGCCACGTATTGCCCCCAGCAGCAGATCCAAGAATGCCCATCCCCATAAAAAGTGAGTTTGCTATTTTAACAAGCTGCGGTGAAAGCCATTTCTGCTCAGGAGTGAGTTTCAGCCACACAACCACAGATCCACGTCAGCACTGGCAACGTCGGATTTCTCCCCCTGCTCCTTGCTAGAAATGACAGGGCAAAGTCTCTGGAGGGTTAACACAAAGCTACAACCACTTCCATTTGAGCTGTAATTGAAAATCAATAGGATCAGTAGTTTGAATGCTCATGTGCTTGAAGCAGAGGTCCAGGAGTCAATCAGGAGTGATTTCTTCTCCTGGTCCTGATCTGAAACAGAGATTTTTTGAGTTCTCTGGGCTTGTGGTCCAGCACAAATAAAATGGAGAGAATCTACTGGTGGGTTGTAATTCGCTAGAGCTTAAAAAGTGCTGAGGCACATGGGTGCATGGGAAACACTCAGAGAGAGAGTTATTGTTAAATATATTGAAGTGAGAGGCAGCGAGGGATGCCAAGTCTTCCTTTTTTAATTCTTTTTTTTTAAAGGAACATCAAAGAAAACTCTGCATCAGCGATCCTTGCTTCACTTGACTAATACCAAGAAGCAGCAGGGCTGGGACACACAAACTGAGATCAGGTGTGCAAGGTGCTGTGCAAGACACATGGTTCAAGCAGCGGGCAAAGACTTTATCATTCCCATGAGGATGAGCCTGGCTCTCAAGGAGGGGCTGCTGACAACATGCCCAGTGGAAGGGGCTGCCCATGCTCCCCTCTCCAACGTCTATCCCAACCTCTGCAGCTGCACTGAACAACACAGGTCTTCTCACCCAACAAGAAGCAAATTTCATCTTCTTAGCTCACTCTCTCCATCCTTTTCCTGCTCATTTCTTGTTGCTGGATGACCTTGAAGGTCCAGAGAGGGAGGAGCAGCATGGACGCCTGTCAAAGGTGTATCCCACAGTGCTCGGAGCATCAGGAACGTCCGCTGGGAGGGAGCCCACCTCTGTTGTCAAAATAATGGAGCTTGTTACATTACCTGACCTCTGTTCTGTGCCGCCTGGGCCCCCAGGAACAGCACTTTCTCATTATGTATATTGCGGACAAGGTCGGGAAGGGACAGATTCATTTCACTAAGGGCGTGAAAGACCATAGTGAAGGTGAAGGGGGAGGAAGGTGGAATTACTGATTTATCCTAAAACAAGATTAATGACAAGAGGAAAGGATAAAGGTGCTACCCGTTGCATGTCCTATCTACCTTTTCAGCCGCAGGGAATAGCTCCGTGCACTGCTCTACAATCACCCATCAAGAAGGGGGTTTTAACCAAACCAGTGCCCCACTGCGAGCAGAATTACAGATTAGGAGGACTAATTGCAGCATGAGACATTTGTCCTAGTCAAAGCACTTTAATAACACCAACGAACAGCAGGTAGAACATCTTATTTCTTTCTTATAGGCCCAGCAGCACAATTCCTATAACAGTCCAGGTTTGTGCCATGCTGCCTGAGCTGGCTCACATCTGGCTTTCAGTTGCAGCTGCTGAGCAGCTCTGAAGCAACTGCCCAGTTCCTATCGGATCCAAACCTCCACAAACCTGGAGAGGTAACACAAACCTTGTGTTCCCAGGAACAGGCAGCCTCAGCGGAAACCTTCATTTTGCCCAGCCCTGGTCACAGCATGGCTTGGAGGTGTCATTAAGAAACCAATCAATGTGACGTCATGGGTGTAATTGAATTATATGTATGCTCAGCAGACCCTTTCCACTTGGTATCCCCATTGGCTAATGTTGAATTATGATGGATCATACACAGGGATATATGGAACATGCTTGAATAACCCAAGCATGCATTTTTAATGATACAATCCTGATAACTTCCCCCTCCTAACGAAATCAAAATGAATTAAACACAAGTAGCTGTCAGTGGCATAAAAAAAAACCCAGAAAAAACCTCATTATTTAAATAGCAACATGAAATGTTCACTCGATTGCAGTGTGACTAGGACCGTTTGTTGTAATGATACCAATTAACATATCTATTCATTTAAAGTTTCCAATGTAAAAAGAAAGAGCAGCTTGGGTGATATTAATGGTAGGGAAGAAAGGTGACAGTAATGGATCGTAGGGAGTGAATAGGACTGACATGAATGGGGTAATTCAGACGAATTGTCTAACAAAGGCTGGACAATCCCCTAGAAGAGCATGTCCTCGGATGTAAGAT
Source organism: Pluvianellus socialis (assembly GCA_013400795.1). Lineage (NCBI taxonomy): Eukaryota > Metazoa > Chordata > Aves > Charadriiformes > Charadriidae > Pluvianellus > Pluvianellus socialis. The sequence continues at coordinate 10,137 of VZTS01000480.1, read as the reverse complement.
AGAGCTTGCCCGCTGGTGACATTCAATAAAACAAAATAAAGGCAAAACCTGCAAACCCAACAGTCAGAAATGATCCAAGTCAGGCAGAGACGCCAGGGCTCTTCTTTAAGACTCTACAATGGCCAAGTTAACCTGAATATCACAGATGAATGGTTTAGTTACAGCAACATTTCTTTGGGATAGAGGGGATCAGGAGATTTCTTGAGGTCACTTCCATACTTGTATTCTCTGATTTAACTGCTCACAAGCGAAGAAGAGGGGATCCTTTGCAGGGCTGGCCTTGCATCTTGCATTTGCCCTCTTCCTCACTACTGACCTCTTACAGATACAGTGAGGGGTTATCTCGGACAAGTAACATGGGCCGAGATCTGTGTGTCCCCATCTATCGGAGCCATCTAAATAATCTTTTGCCTTCTACCCTATCAATATATCAATATCAATTACCTAACACGCCCTTGTAAGCACCGTGTCCAGAGTTATAACTTCAACTACCTGGGCTAACACCATTCTGATTTCTAAATCCTTAGAAAATGGACAGCAGCTCTTTTAAAAAAAAAAAAAAAAAAAAAAAAAAAAAAAAGAAGCATGTCCAGTTTTAAAAAAATAAGTCCTTGGGGACTTCTAAAGAATTCAAGTTATAAAAAAGAAAAAATTGTTCTTACTCTGTGAATCATGAGTTTCTGCTATGTTCAGTCAAAATCAGACATTTTTGTCTCGTTGCAGATTTAGTATAAAGCACAATGTCACAGACCTTGTTCCTAATTGCAGACAGGCTGGACACAGTGGCAAAGGAAAGAGCCACTAGAGATAGCAGTATATGTCTCATAACAAGCTCATTAGCTTTAACACCAGACCCCATGTTCCTCAAAAACTGTCCCAGGGCCCCTCTCAGGATTTATGCCGACCATGCTTAAGCAGCAAGTCTCTTGGAAGACCTGTAGAGAGGAAGTCAATATGCTTCATAACACATGAGTGAAGGGTCCTCCTCTGCAATTAATAGCAAGCGAGTTAAATAAGTAAGTGAGATTGTTCTTCTTTTCTGAGTGGGTAGCTAGCATGCCTTACTTGTCCTTCTGTGAGAATTTGGCACGTCAAGCACTATCAGCAGATCATGAGGATGGTGGGATCTGTGTACAACTGTACCAGGGGTAAAAACCAATTCAGGGTGGAAAAAGGGTCAGAGAAAAGCCATTCTTCCCTAAGTGTGGCATAGTAATTCATTAAGGGAATAATCTTTCTGTCATGCTAGGGACCTTGAGGTTCACCCCTGTCTTGTGACACAACTCGTGTAGCTTGTGCAAGTTCAGACCTTCTGCTGTGATGTTTCACATGGCGTCACATACCCCTGCAGCATGTCTGCACCGGCAGGGCATTTCATGACTCTCCCCTTAAACAATTGAGTTATTTGTGCAGAAAACAGGTAGCTGTCTCTGAGTACTGGTATAATTAAGGCTTTGAACTCCACATACGTGAGAACATCCTGGCTAGGAGGTGATGTGGACCACTCTCTTAAAATTAAATATCTACCTCTTTTCCAGGTAAATCCACTTTAGGCACCCAAGTACATAGCCTGAATAGTCTTGCTCTCTCTGCAACTTGGGGACAGTACCACTTCCATACCTGTCAGCAGAGCTGGGAGGATAAATACATCATTGATTTGATCTGCCGGGCAGCCAAATCCTACGGCTGAAGAATCTCTGAGTGGAAAATTAAGTAGCATTCACAACACCCAGCAGAGATGAACCGTAGCCTCTTCTGGAGCACCAAGACTTCACTTCCCTTTTATAAACAGCCAAGTTTTTTTAAGGAACTAGTATTCGTCAGGAGAGGAGGGCTGGAGGAAGACATCTGCAAGGGCTTGATTTCTAAGGATGCGCACATGCTAAACTGCCAGCGTTTCTGATGCATGAAAAACTCCGTGTCCAAAGTCACATCTCAGTTTTCACCATCATGTCTTTTCACAACAGACAGTAGGTTTGTGAGAGAGTGGAAGCACTCTGTCTTGAAGGGCTCATTGGTGACCAGAGCTGTGAACTGCTCTTTACAGACAAATCATCCCCACCATGTGCAACGCCTGCATCCCTTAGAAGACCATTACAGACTTACACTGGAAGATTTCAAGCTAAGCGTTGGGTTTTTTCCCTGTCCCTTTTTGCTTTGCACTGACTTCTCTGTCTTCTGCAAATGTTAAATCACAGCATAATTCAGAGATGGGCTTGTTTATCTTAAAGAGAGTCAATTCATCTTTCTTGAAGAAAAACCAAAAAAAGAGAAAAAAAGATGCGTCGGCTTCGTTAAATCTCAAAAATAAAATCACTTCATAAAAGCTGCTCAAAGATGGCACATCACTGGGAGATATTTAAAATGCAGGCAGTGGGTTTTTAACTGTTCCCAAGAAACACTCCTGTCGAACAGAACGAGGGCCATGAGGTTAAAACACAGCCATCATAACCTTTATTGCTTCATTTTTGTGAAGCCATTAACCACAGGAGGACCACAGATGTGCCACAGCTCCAGCAGCTGGAGTGAAATTCAATACCCACATCAGAACCTAATTTATGATCAACCTGTTGGGAGGGGGCAGGGAGGCCAAAGCACGGCATTCCTGCGTACCGCACGGCGGGGAAATTAGAGATGCACGAGGGTCTAAGAAAAGTCTCGCCTTGAAAGAGCTCAGGCAAAGCCCCTTGGCACAAACGCAGAAGCACGTGTCGCGTGGAAGGAGCCAGCACTCGCATCAGCAGCGGAGTCTTGCAAGTGGAAATTCTATGGCTGATAAGCAGCTGAACCCCAACAACATCCAGCTTTGAACTAACGGTTCAGCTGCCCGTGAAGCCTCAAGACGGAATCAAAGTGCCACTGGGCTCGGCGCAGGACGTGCTCATTGCAAGTGACAGTCCATTCCCTGAAGAACTCGCAGGCTGTGTAGAGAAGAGCGTAGGAGGCGTGTAGAGAGGAAAGCGTTTTGCCTGAGGTCATGCTGCAATCAGCAACGGAGCCAGGAATAGATCAAGGGTTCCTGCTCTGCCATTATGTCATACAGAGTTTTTTTTCTGATTACTCTTCATGCCCTCGTGTTCTCTATATCGCCCCCAATCTAATCTGGCCTTTCCCATCAACCACCTGCTCCATTTCATTCAGATCCTTCTAAGGAACTTGCTCCTTTCCACACTTTCCCCTTTTGGTGTCTGCCTCCTCCAGTTACTTGAGCGCTTCTGATTACAAGTTCCTGGGTATAAGGACCTCTTGCAACTGGAATCATACACCTAAGTACTTTTGCAAGTATCTTGATTGCATCTTCACATGCCTAAATACTTCCTTTCTTATTTAATCCACCCCATCCTACTAGCACGAGTCTCCAAATCACATGGAAGTTGTGTTGGGCATTCCAAAATATGCTGTTGAAGCATGCCCCATCACCCAGAGCATCATGAGGTGCTGGTGCATGGTGATGTGACTCCCTGTGAGTCCATGTGCAGCAGCAGAATTCACCAGGATAACATCAGAGCCAGCCCCGGGATCGCTGAGACTGTCAGATGTGTGATCCCAACAAGAGACCAGCCTGCTCATCCACTCGTAACTCTCTGAATTTGCTGGCAGTGCCCCCGGTCACTGCAGATGCCATAAATTCTGCAGGCTCCCTTTCCCTTTTAAATGAATCTAAAGTTTTTTCCTAAGCTTTTAGCAGTTTAGGAAGCATTTGTAATGACATGAAAAAGAATCAATCACTTAAGGGTACACACGTGCTGGGTCTGTTGGCAACCCCTTTTGTCTCCTAAACCACATGAAAGGTGGCCAGCAAGTCAAGTGAGGGGATCCTCTGGTGAGACTGCACCTGCAGTGGGGCCCCCGACATAGGAAGGACATGGACTTGTTGGAGTGGATCCAGAGGAGGCCAGGAAGATGATCAGGGTGCTGGAGCCCCTCTGCTGTGAGGGCAGGCTGAGAGAGTTGGGGTTGTTCAGCCTGGAGAAGAGAAGGCTCCAGGGAGACCTTAGAGCCCCTTCCAGTATCTGAAAGGGGCCTACAGGAAAGATGAGGACAAACTTTTTATCAGGGCCTGTTCTGACAGGACAAAGGGTAATGGCTTTAAACCAAAAGAGGAAAGATTTACACTAGATATAAGGAAGAAATTCTTTACTGTGAGGGTGGTGAGACACTGGCCCAGGTTGCCCACAGAGGTGGTGGATTCCCCATCCCTGGAAACATTCCAGGTCAGGCTGGACGGGGCTCTGAGCAACCTGATCTAGTTGAAGATGTCCCTGCTCATGGCAGGGGGGTTGGACTAGACAGCCTTTAAAGGTTCCTTCCAGCCCAAACTATTCTGTGACTCTGTGTTGCAGCCCAGTGTCCCCACTCTCAAGCAATCTTCATTATATTATTTGCAACCTTTAGGTCTGTGGCTCACTGCCTGGCCAGGAAAGAGCATCTGAGCCTCACAGAAGAGTCTGGATAAGTCACCTGAATTAGAATGAGGAAAATACAATACAGTACCAAGGACCAAAAGAAATGGCCCCATCTGAGCATGTTAATCAAATTCCAACAGGAAAATCATGCATAAGAAAACCCTGCACTGAGCTTTTCTATTATCATAATGTTGGAGCACCTTGCAACCATTAATTGTTCACAAGACAAAGCAGGGAAACACCATTACTGTCACTTAGAGACAGAGAACAGAGATATAAGGGGTGTTTACATCTGAACAAGTTGCCCTTGGTTCCCTTTATTGCTAATGGAGAGAAAGAGAGTTTTTTAGGACATAATTTGTTTGACCTAAAATAGGCAATTTCAGTCTCCTGCAGGATGAAATGTCTCCTAAAAGGTCTGATTTCTCTCACTGGACTGGAAAAGTAGTTGACAATACCTTCCGTGGATGGAGATATCTACACTTAATGAGATTAATCCCCACCCTCCAAAAGGTGGGTCCTTAAAATTCAATAGCAGAGCAGGAAACTGAACTCAGGTTTCTTATGTTACAGTCCGATACTCAGATCAAACCATAGATGGACATCCAAGATGAACAAGGCCAAAGAGCCAGCCAGCAGTAACAAAACTGTGGAGGTTACTTATGGGTAAGGAATGAAGGAAATGGAAGAGGTAAACCTGAAATACCCTGAAGAGCAAGGTCAAAGGACAGTCAGGCAACGTAGCTGTTGGAGGAAGGGGACCAGATAGCAAGACAGCAGAAGAAATGGGATCAAACACTGTCCGCAAGATGTAGCAGATGTGAGGAAGATCAAGGAACAACATACACTGACTATCCCAGTGAACATATCTGGGGCAAACCTGGTCACGACCCCATTCCCAGTCCAGACAGTGTTCAAGGAGGAACTCAGTCCTTTCCCAAACACTCTCTTCCCACTCCCCTCTCCTTCTTTTACAGCTAGAAAAATAGGAGATGGAAGAGATGAGCCCAAGATCACCCAGAGGGCTTGTGGCACACAGGGAACATAACTGAGAGCCCCTAAATCCCACCACAGCACAGTAGACTGAAATCCCGAAACTGAACTTTCTGGGAATTCAACTCCAATTCCAAACTTTGCAGGTCTATTTAAAAAAAAAAAAAACAAAACAAAACCAAAAAAAAATTAAAAGAATACAGAAGTAGATTTGGAAACCAGGTGACAAGACTGATCTGTGCATCTTGGAGGAGGGAATTGCAAGGAAGCTGCCAGGACGTGTTTCCATCGGGAGAGTGAAAACAAACAAATAATAGCTAGGCTCTCTGCAAGCAATTAAAGAGCGGCTAATGAAATCACCTGCCACCGACAGAATTGACAAAACATAGACAATAAGTCACGTCAGAGTCTGCCAGAGCATCTCTGGCACGGACAAGGGGCCTGACGGCTGGTGTATATTTAGTGCCAGTGATATCATCTTTCTTAGCAGGGCTTGCCTTCTGCAGCAAGGAGAAGGGCAGCACTTCCATGACAATGTCAGCGTGAGCTTTAAGAGGAAAGCGCCTGAGATTTCCTTAACAGGGAAGAAAGCAGCACAGCGGTAGCCTGGGCTACATCACAGAGCAGGAGACAGGCAGGGGTTGCAAAGCACAATCCAGAAGAAAACCCAGGGCATAAAAACCACCCTGTAATATCCACTCATAATTATCTTAAGCACTGGCAGATGACAGTGTAATGAGTTTGTGGTTATTCGGGTCCTGTTGACCATTGCCCCATCATAACCTCGGACTGCTCGGAGCTTTGCAGGACAGGTTGAGCTCAGACCACCCCCCATTTTCCCCTAAAGATAAATCATTTTTAGCACATTAGAGCATATAACACTTTGGTGAACGGTCCTGCCTCCGCACGTACATGCATTATGCTGACAATTTTTTAAAGGCAGAGCGTTGGAATACTAATTGTAACAGGTCTCTTAATCTCCTGCCCCCCGTCACTGCTTCGCAGCACTGCCAGCCTCCTAAAAGTCAGATTCCCCTAAAAATGAGAGACTGGCTTAAAAATCATGAATGAACAATCAGTGGTCAGGTTTAGTTTGCTGTTATAAGTACTAATAGTTAGTGTCAGGGTGCATTCAGGACTGAGTGTTTAGGTATTACATTTGCCTGCATTCCCCCAGCCCAAGCAGCCCTCTTCCCTCAAAATAAGAATATCTCAGTCATGCAGCCCAAAGCCATATTACAACCCTAAATGAACATATGCAATACACCAGGGTAACCCCGCACTACTCACCATCCTAAAATCTTTTCTTTTCCCACTATATTATGATAATTTATTTCACTACTGGGGCTCCCAGGTGAGTTCAATTCTCCAGCTTCCACACAGACAAAAATGCTAACCCGGCAGAAGAAGTTTAACAAAGAGCCTAAATGCAGCAGTCTCATAAGATCTTGCATCTCTCCTTATATTGCGTGCTAAGACAGACGTGCGAGGAAAACAGAGATACACAAATTTGGAAGCATTTTCTTTTTCTCCATGAATAACAAATTAGCAGAAAAGTCAGAATTTAGGTGGGATTTTGGGAATTAATTTACATCGTCAGAAGGGGGAGAAGGGGCTTGAAACCATCAAAAGATTTTGACTTTTCTATCTCACAGTAGAAATACCTGTAAGAAGAGAGCAAATTAAGCAAAAAAAAAAAAAAAAAGAGAGAGAGAGAAAAGGGGAGGCGGGGAGGTCNTTAAAAAAAAAAAAAAAAAAAAAAGAGAGAGAGAGAAAAGGGGAGGCGGGGAGGTCAAATAACCATAAGTGGTTGTTTCATAGATCATAAAACTTTCAGAGCTTTGGAGGTTTGTTTGTTTTGTTGAAAAAGAGGAGGGAGAAGCAATCACTTTTGTTTTGGTATGAGTCTGTTTGGGTTTTTTTAATATAGATTCTTTTTTGTAAAATTTTCTCCATTCTGTAAGAAAACAACAAAATGAGTTATTCTCATTGCAAGAGACAAATATTCAAACCTAACAGGATGCCAAGGTCCTATCACTTACCAACACAGAGGTGCTGTCTGAAGGGCAGGAGAAATGCATTAGCGTGCACGGCATGTCCTTATCGCTCAGGTTAGCTCCATCATCAATATGTTCCCTTAGGCCCCAAGGAGGTAAATCAATTGCGTATGAAATCCAAAAGAAAGCCACAGAAATTTGTAAGCAGTGGGGAAAAGATCAAAGTGCTTGTAGTGTGCGAAACCACATCCACCCCAGCAGATATCACAAGTCATAAACTCCCCCCCGATAACCTAGCCTTAATCAACCATATGACAAATGAGGCAAACACAGGGAGATTTGCACAGTGCTGGTCGCTATGTTTAATTAGATTTCATCAGAACGGTTCTGAAAAATTAATACGACGAGGTCTCTGCCAGTCTCAGTGATAACCTTTTCCCTGACATCGCTGGAATTTATTGCCAACCTCAGTTAAAAAAAAAAAAAAAAAAGTTACAAGAAGTCAAATGGAAAGATGACTCCAGACCACAGCCATGAGCATCCCAGCAGGGTGGGATACCAGCATGGCTGGCAGTCGAAACAGTGGTTTGCATTTCCAGGATGCCATAGATACAGCAGTGTGCTGGGGTCCTTTGCCAACGTACCACATCAGCTAGAAAAACAACCATCAGCAAAGCTTCCAAAACCCACCAAAGTCCCTTAGGAGTTCGTGTTTTGTTATCCAAAGTGACCCAACCCTGTGAATCATCAGCAGAACATGTTCAGCACGACAGAGTGTAACCAGAGCTAAAAGCCACGGATAACTGGCTCCCAACTTTCCTCTCTGGACTTTGCTTCTCTTGGCACCCCCAGGGTCCCAATGCATCTCCCACTGGAGCCTGGGAGTGCTCAACTTGTTTCCAACACACACTTCCAGGCTCACTGCACCAAGGGGGATCCCAGCTTGGAGGTACTGGCACATACTAGATGCAATGCTGCTCATAAATAAGAACTCTTATTGGGAATGATCTTCTACGGGATATGGTCCGTGGAAGGGATCATAGAATGGTTTAGGTTGGAAGAGACCTGAAAGATCATCTAGTTCCAACTCGCCTGCCAGGGCCAGGGGCACCTCCCACTAGACCAGGTTGCTCTAAGTCTCATCCAACCTGGCCTTGAACACTTCCAAGGATGTCCCTATTAACACAGTCCTGCTGTCTCTAATCAAGTACGGATGCCAACCCAGACAGCACATCTATTTCCTTTTGGGATCTTGCACTGAAATACTACTGAACTCAACTCCTTCTAAATTTAGGAGATGAATGATCATCTTTGGGGTCATAGGTGGTAGAACACTGGCCAGTAAGAAGAAAGCCAAGCAATGACAGGGTGAAGTTCATGAAAAAAAGCATTATTGACATCAACCTAGATTTGACACTATCACGTTATAGTCAAATCTGTAAGTTTAGCTGCTGCTATCACAGCTAGCAAGATGCTTTCTGGTCACCCTTGGCACAGCATCCCAGAGGGACTTTACTGGAACCACAGCTTTGACTAATCATCCTGGTTTAACCTTCCATCCGTATTTCTGACCCTCACCCAGCAATGATAGCTTTTCTAATTTCAGAAAGGGCCAAGGACCTGCGGCTCTTCCGTATGGTTTCCTCTAGGAGAGGTGAAAGGCTACTGACAGGGTTTTGGAGAAAAAAAAACCAACGAGACAAGTGTCAGACCAAGCAGGAACAGATCCTTGAATCCTGCATAGCAACACACGTCTTCACTCCCGCAGACGCCATATGGGTTGGGGTCTACAAAAACCAGAACTCTCTCATGCTTCCCCCCAAGCTTCACACACATGAGTCTAACAACCAGCAGTCCATCAAAGCTTGATTGCTCTCAAGCCAGGCTGCCACCAAGACGCAACGAGAGAGAGATGAAGCAGCATAGCAAGCCAAAGTCGTTAAACCAAAATGAAAGAAGCGCAAGGGGAAGAGATCAAGTTGGAAAGGAGCATGGGGGATTTTATTCCTGCTTTCGTTCTCTTGGCTTCACAAACACTACCAGCAGCATTCATAAATGGTGGATATGGAGATGACGTTAAAGCCCCCTAACAGGGCTTCCCAACCACTACTCTGATGCCGAGGGGCTGTTGCACACTGGGGAGTCTGGGTGTGTGCAGGGGAGAGGTGGAGAGAGTCTCTTCAAATTAGCTCAAGCCAAAAGTTGCTTATCCTAATGAAGGGAGGCATATGCCTTTTTGCCTTTTAATTAAGAGCTGGCTCATAAATCAAATCTCTTGTTGCTACGCTTTAGATGTCAGTTGAGGGAAAGGCTCTTTTTAAATAACTAAGGCCCCCTTATGCTAGCTGCAGTCTCTTCTCCAACTCCAGTAACACGGCTAATTATACTGCTTTTGTTCACTGTTACGAAGCCACCCTCCCTTTGCCATCCCAGAAACTGGGGCTCTGATGACCCTTAGAAATGCCCAGCTGTGGGTCACAAACTGAGCAAAACTTCCCCCCATTTAATCATCAGTGGTGGGGAGGAGAATTACAGTTAAACTGAGGTTCCCTAGGTTTCCTTGGGGGTATCCTCAACTTATTTTAAATTAAAGGGTTCTTAGAGGTGGCCTGAGAAAATTATTTAAGGCAAATTGTTTTCACAGAGCAGTAGCCAGAGAACAAAGCCTGGAAGGTGTGAGTTCAAACTTTTTTTTCACACACACTGTTGTGGTTTGGCCTCAGCCGGCACAAAGAACCACG
>VZTS01000479.1:16884-44541 GCA_013400795.1 Pluvianellus socialis | reverse complement strand
GGGGGGGGGTGGAATTAATGACATTTTGTCAAAATTGACAGGTTTCCGCGAAACGTTTGGCCTCAGTGGTGTTTTCTGACAGGAGAAAAAAGCCAGGGTCCCTCTGCCTTAAAACTTGCCGGCGTCTCATGATGTTGGGGGGCAGGTAGGGCTGGGGCAGGGGGGGTCCTTTTGCTGGAGACACGGTTCTTCTGCTCCTTTTCTCAGCTGAGGACACCGGGCAGCTGAAGCTGGAGCTCAAATCCCAATTCCTCCTCCCTCGCTGGCAGCGACGACGATTCTTTCCTTGACAAGGAGCATCTTTTTCCCCAGGGGATTTCGTTCGCCCATGATGTCACCTGGGCTGTCACTCGCTTTTGGTCGCGGGACAGGCTGGTGTCACCAAAAGCAAGAGGAGGCGGGGTGGAGGCAGAGGGCTGGCGAGGTGCCGCAGTGAGGCGTGAGCGGGGCGGTTTTGGCATAGGGCTAAATTCACCCTGGCAGCGGGGGTTTTGCTTATCTGCATGTTTTCCCTCTCGCCATACGGAGCACCCTCTGCACCGACGTATCCTACGGCCTCTGTAGCGTCGTATACCCCATCTGGCCTGAATTTATGCCACCTCCACCTGGGATCCTGCCCCCTTTGCAGCTAGAGAGCAGCTCAACCCACCCAAACGCCGCTCCGCAGCTCCTTGCCGCAGCCTTTTCCGCTTGAGAAAGTCTCGAGGGGACCTGGGTTGCTTGGCAGCCCCTCCGCGGAGTGTCCCCAGCCCCTTCAGCGCCGCGGACATTGTGCTGGGAGCCCGAAGAGGCTCCTTGGTGTCCCCCCGATGGCGGGGGAAAGCTGTCCCTTCTTGTCCCCTTGCCTGGAGCCTGCTGCCAGCTCGTTTGCAGGCAGAGCGTCACGTAGCCACCGTGCCAGGCTGGAGGAGCGGCGGTGGCAGCAAAGGGCTCCACCGGGCAGCGAGCGTATGTGCGGGCAAATCGCGCCGCCTCCTCTTCCTCTAATGACACACGCTTCCCACCCGCCTCTTGCCTCGCGCCGGACCATTCCGGGATGGGGATGGTGGAATTTGGGAATTCACAGACTTTCTTTTGCTGCGAGCAAACGGGCAAGAAAGGGAAAGGGAGAGAGAGTAATTAGCTGTCGCCGTTGTTCTGCCACCTGTGATGGCGGGTAAAATTAATGGAAAGCAACAGAAGTCGGGGCTACGTGAACCGACTCACAACCAGGCCTCCTCTTTGCTCCCTTCAGATCTCTCTATTTGCCAATCTTCTCTTGGCTTTTGATGTCTGTTGTGTGTCTGTGGGGTGGGGTTTTTTTTTGCTGTTTTGTTTTTTTGGTTTGTGTGTGGTTTTTTTTTTTTTTTGCTGTTATTATTTATCACGCGCGGTAAGAAAGAGAATCTTTAAAGGGGCAGAAGAAAACGGGGAAGTTTAATATTGCAGGAGGCAGAGTCCCTCAGCCTTTTGGGCTCCTCGGATGATGATTATTTCTGCGGAGCGATGGGGAGTTGGTGCAGGCAGGGCAATAATACATATCTCACTCTGGCGCATTGATACAGTGCTCTCGCCCCCGAGGCTAGCAGAGACCTTTGCAAATAAATCTTTGTAGTCATGGCAGGCGGGGGGGGGGACACGCATTTCAAGCCACCCTCCGGCATCAGCTGCACTTCTAGGGACTTCCAAAACGGGGTGTGGGACTGGTGGGCAGACAGACGGACACAGAGGGAAAGAAAACTACCCCTCCCCGGCCGCTGCAAGGTGTCTGGCGCCGGCGATGCTGCGAACAACGCGCCCAACTCTCCATAATGGCGTGGGACGTGGCAGAAGATCCAGCTGGCGCTGAAGCAGAAGAGGTCAGGAGGAGCTGGGAAGCATTTATTTAATGGCCATCCATGGGATGGTGCCGCACCGCTCCTTCCCCATCCTACAGCAGAAGGGGGATTGCGTTTTGCGTGGGCCAAGCAAGATCTACCCACCCTTGTTGGGCTGAAGCCAAAGGTGTCAACCCACCCAAATATTGGTGGTGTTCCTGCCCCAACCAGCTTGGTGAACCGCAGCTGCAGGTCGAGCTTTGAGCCACACCGTCTTCCCAAATCAAAGGGTGCCTGGTCAGGATGTGCCGGAGCTCGGAGCCATCCCACGGTGTCCCTCTGTCCTCGGCCCAACCATCGTCACCGATGCACCGCATGGCTTGGCTTGGGCAGGAGCATTGGTTGGTTGTTTGTTCACTCAGTGGGCTCCGGTCTGTAGAAAAGACCTTCTTGTTTGGTAAACACTGTTTCATCTTTGAACCAACAGCACGCTGCTGCTGCTCATCAAATATTAATCCAAACTCAACTGCTTCTTTTGAGAAAGAGGTTTTCTTTAAAGGCGGTGGGGCTCGAATGCACCTGATGGGAGATGATGGCCTCACCTCCCTTTTGTGCAGGGAAACATAAAAAGATGTGACTTTTTGCTGTTGCAAAGGGGCAACAGGGGAAAAAATCCAGTGCCAGGCATGTTCCTCCAGCCTGCTCCACCAGGTCCTGGCTCTGGTTGGGATGCAGGGTGGGTATTTCCCACCCAACCTCGGGCAGACGCGTGGATGAAGAGCCCAAGCACCTTCAGTAGATCTGCTGCCTCCAAGAATCACATGTCACGTCCAAGGACAGGTCTGTGAGTATTTTGGCCGCTCGTCTTGGGGGGAGAAGGTGGGTTTGCTGAGATTCCGGTAAATAAGGAAAAATTACACCTAATATCAAGGAGCTCGGAGAAGGAGAAAATAACAATACACGTTAGCTGTGCTTTGGCCTGCCTGGCTCACACCGGGCCGTCTCAGCGGCATTCCTTCCGTGGAGCGGCATTCCCACATTTTGTTTGAACAAACCCAAGGGAGAAGTTCAAACTCCACAGAGCGTTGCTGCTCTTTTTAGTTTGGGTCTCGTCCGCACAATTCTGGGACCTGCTGGCGTCTTCCCAGATTTATTCATGAGACGCTTCAGGCTGCCCCGGAGAAGTCAAGTTCTCCGAGGACGCGCTCCCCGTGTCCTGCTGGAAACAGCGCCGCCGCGGCTTGAAAATTTGCTCAGACACTTGAACCAGCTCCCTCGTGGCTTTTGCTTGGCTACATGGCAAAGAGCCAGGCGGTAAGAGTGCACGCTGCTGGTCACCCAGCACTGGGTGGAAGAGAAGCAAAGCCAAGAGCATGGCAAAACTGGGAGAGGCTTATCAAAGGGATGGGGAACGGAGGAGGGAACGAGCAGATGGCCAGCCCTTGCTTGGCTTGTGTGAACCGTTACACCTTTACTGCTCCAGTAAACGTGGCTGGCTGGACCCAGTGATTCCTAGAAGCACCTCCATCATCAGTCTGTCAGCCATGGACTCAACACATGGACCCAACTTCTCTAAAACAGATCCTCAAGGCGAGAAAGCAAAGACAGCCCCATCCCAAGGAGCATGGTTGTAGCAGAGGAGGAAGTCCAGAATGAAGTTCAGTGAGTTGCTGATTCGTGTGTTCTACCCAAGGCTTCCCATCCCTAATCCCTCACGCTCACTCCTCAGGGATCAGACCTGTTCCGATGGGGTCCCCCGTGCGAGAGGGCTGCCCCCAGGGATGCATCTGAAGCAGGATTCAAGTGAAGGAAGTCAAGCCCCATGTCCAGGCAGTGAGGAGAGCTGGGCTGATAGATGGATCCTATTTTGTCTGATGATGATGGAGCCACGTACCTCATAGAGCCAAGGAATTCAGGTCTAAGAGAAGGAAGAGTCTTGAGAATAGTTTCCTGCTGCCAGGACCATTGAGCAGAAGGATAAATCATCCCAGGCACTGGGAGCAGATCTCTCTTTTCCAGATAGCTCTTCATAGCTCCTTCACTTGGTCAGCTGGACTTCTGGACCTGCGCCCCATCTCTGTTCCTGGGGAAGGCCTGTTTGAAGTTTAATGCTCTTCCATGACACCAAAGTCCTCGCTGCCTCCTCCATTTAGCCGCTGCAGAATATGTTCACAGATCTGTAGGCTGTAAAAGCCAGAAGGGATTGTTGGATCGTGGGAAGCTGATGGAGAGATTCAGGGCGATGCATTTCATTGGCAACTTTTGCTGGAGAAGTGGCAAATGATCCATTTAATGGTCACGCCTGGCCCTGCTTGCAGCCAAGCCACAGCAGTGGCCGTTTTCCCTGTTCTGGCACTGTAAGACCAGAATATATTTCAATATAAAATTCAGATGGCTTTGAAAAATGTCTGCTGGGAGTTGGTGTGTTCGGTGTGTTGCTTACTTTCTTCTGCCCATTCATGAAAGGCCCAGAGTGAAAATGAACATCCCACCTATACCCTGCATCCCCCGGAGCTTCTGATCCTTGAGACCACTACCTAACTGGCACGGCTTTTTGTCTCCCCAGCAGACTCTGCCAAGGAAGGGGGATCTGCAATATTAAGCTCTTATTAAATGACAATCACATCCCTATTAATATTTAAAAGGGAGTGTCAGGCGTTCGAAACACACTGCAGAGCAGCCAGCGGCCACAGATAAGGTGGGGAGTCTGTGGGCGCATGGGCACGCTCCCCCATGTCCATCAGGGTCAGTGTCACACTCACAGGGGAAAAATATCTGGATATGTCCCGTGGGGACTGCAGTGGGACCTGGGGCAGCCCCGTGCGGTCCTGCAGAGCCTCAGGGATCTCTGCTGACCAGGAGGCTGCAGAGAGATGATGTGGGGAGCAGCCCACCAGACCCACCTGGCTCAGGCAAGAGGCATCTCAGCATCTTCTGGTGGAATGGTCGCTCTGGTTTTGCAGCCAGTTCTTGGCAGGCTTAGGAACTTCAGTCAACTGTCAGCTGAACATGGCCAGCAGAAGACCGAGAGCATCCTGGCTTGTATCAGCAATAGTGTGGCCAGCAGGACTAGGGCAGTGATCGTCCCCCTGTACTGGGCACTGCTGAGGCCCCACCTGGAATCCTGGGTTCAGTTTTGGGCCCTTCATGACAAGAAAGACATGGAGGTGCTGGAGCGTGTCAACGAGAAGGGCAATGGAGCTGGGGAGGGGTCTGGAGCATAAGTCTCCTGAGGAGCGGCTGAGGGAGCTGGGGTTGTTCCGCCTGGAGAAGAGGAGGCTGAGGGGAGACCTTCTCGCTCCCTGCAACTCCCTCAAAGGAGGGTGTAGCCAGGGGAGATCAGTCTCTTCTCCCAAAGAACAGGTGATAGGACAAGAGGAAATGGCCTCGAATTACACCAGGGGAGGTTTAGGATGGAAATTAGGAAAAAATTCTTCATGGAAAGGGTTGTCAAGCATTGGAAGAGGCTGCCCAGGGCAGTGGTGAAGTTGCCATCCCTGGAGGTGTTTCCCAGCCGGGCAGCCGTGGTGCTGAGGGACATGGGTTAGGGGTGGGTTGGGCAGTGTTGGGTTGATGGTTGGGACTCCATGATCTTCAAGGTCTCTTCCAACCTAGGGGATTCTGTAATTCTATGATTCTCCCCCAAACCAGCTCCTTCCTTCAGTCCAGCTCGTTTACGCCACTGTGCAGGCTCTCCTTGGCTTTGTTGTCTTCCTCCCCCCTGCTCCCATCTGCTCCCTCCTCCTCCAACGGCCGAGGCTGCCGTCTGTCCAGCGGCAGGACGCTGCGAGGCCATATGCTGTCCCTCGGCAGGGCTGTCACCTCTCCCGCTGCCTCCCACAGCCAAAATCAGCAAGGGACGCAAGAGAAGCCGGAGCGGCGAAGAGGCCCGCAGGTATTTCACAGCAGCAACAGAATAAATCTAATTTATAGACATAGCAAAATGCGGCTAAAGCGGGAGTTGAAATGAATGCAAAGCACACAGAGGTCTCAAGTTATCGGCACTGTAACATTTTTCCTGACTATCTCTGTTTTCCTGCCCGGGTTTGTCTTTGTAGCTTCCTCCCATACAACTGGACCTTTGCTCTGAAGTGAAAATGAAAGCTGGGGAAAGAAAAAAAAAATACCGGGAAATGAATTCTTCAGATCTCCTTCATGATGCGTCGGCCCCATCTGCCAGCTCCCTCTGACAGGGAGCGAAGCGTGGCTGGGTGGCAGGCGGAGAGGGAAAGCTTTAAAAAAAAAAAAAAAAAGAAAAAGAAAAAGAAAAGAAAGAAGTAAAATAAAAGGCACAACTATCCCTGCAGCTGGGAAGTGAGGTTGGGCTGCCAGGGGGGGCTCTCCGCCAAGGCGCGCGGCTCCAGGTGGGACCAAGGAGATGAGGTTGGAAGAGCCTCCCTTTGCTCCCGGAGCTGTGAGGACGGGGAGATTTGTCTTGCCATTCCCTGGCTTGTCAGGGTAATGGGAACAAGCGGGTGGGAGATGTTGGGAGGCAGCTCGAACTAATGAGGAGAGAGAGTCAAGGAGAGTCTGATGGCTGGAAAGGGAAAAAAGAAAAGTGGAGGGGGCCGGGGGGGGGGGGGGGGAATGAAGGCGCTTTGTACTCTGGAGCGCCGCTCCGTGATGTAGAAATGATTAAAGGGACCAGATTGAAATGAGGGATGGAGCAGCCAGCCCCAACTGCAGCGTTGGATGGAGCCTCTCCAATGGAGAGGGACGGCGGAGGGCTTTGCTGGCGTGTTTCAGGAGGGCTCACTGAAACACGGGCTGCACCATGGTTGTGGCCGTCCCCATCCCAGCCAGGACCGCCACCATCCCCTTGTAGCAGCCTCACAAGCCTTATGGGCTTTGCTTGTGCGCTGCAGTTTCCCAACGTTGCAGTGAAGCCGTCTCCGACGCCTCTGGTTTCCAGCAAACTTTGCAACCCAAATCTCTGGGGGTTAGCAAAGACCTTACAGATTGCTACCAAGCAAAGCTGCTAACGCTGCTTTCGGATATCCGGAAGGTTCAGGGAGATCCGAAGGTTGTGTTTTCCCAGAGCCATTGGTCACCTCTCCTTCAAGAGAGGCTCACGGTGACTGGGAAGGCGACTGGGAAGGGAGCATCGTCTAGCCAGATCTCCTCTCCCTTTGCAAGGAGAAGTGGCAGCTTCTCAAGCCTAATTTAGCAGTCTTTAATCTGAGTTATTCCAGACCACACTTGCCACTTCCTTCATGCGTTCCCGCAGGATGATGGGCTGATTTCACAGAACGAAAAGCCTTAAGCAAATCTTGTCACACAAGAAAATTGATTTTTCAAAACTGACTTTTACAAGATTACTGGCGGGTTTTTTTCCCCCCTCATCTTTCTCCTATATCGTTCCCTTCCAGTCTCACGAGGTGGCTTCAGATCTAAGGAAATTAGAGATGCTGTGACTAAATTGAAAATGTAAAAAGGGGGGAGAAGGGAAAAAAAAAAAAGGCACCCAGCACCTCCTCTCCTGCTGCCTCTGAGGGATATGGCCATGTGTGCTTGTACTTGAGAAGCAGCAGAGATGTCTCCTTCCCTTCTCCTGCCATAACCTCCGTGCGACGTCAGGAAGAGTCTGTCTAAGGGTTACGGGTGAGATGGGTGTTCCCATCTCCCAGGGAACATCCCCTGATGAATGTTCTTTGGTGATCCCAAGCTGGATCACAGGATTGTTTTCTTTCTCTCCCTCAATCCCTCCATTTTATTGTCTCTTTTGGAAGAAAAAGAGAGTTTTCTCCTGCCGCTCGATTTGGAGACATCTCAATGTGTTTAGTTAAAAAAAGAAGAAGAGCGAGGAACAGTTGCCTTGAAGTTGTTTCAGACAGCTTAAAATATGCTAAGCTTTTGTGTTTCTGCGATATAAATAATGAATCCTCTTACAGCTCCCGAGCTGGGAAAGACGTTGATTTAAGAGGCCTTCAGCTCTCTTTGAGGTTTTTCTGCTTTCATGCCAGAGGGTGGGGAACGTGGCCAGGGCCAAGCAAGGTGTGAATGATGAGGCAGGGTGGGCGAGAAGGACCCGGGATGGGGACAGAGGTTGCACCTACCTCATTCCTGCAGGTGCTTTGCTAAAGGATTTGGCTTCTTGATTCCCTCTTTGCTCTTTTATACAGTTTTTTTGGGGGGGGCTAGAGGAGGGTTTAAATGGAGGACGAAGACGTTCGCGTCTCCTATCACTGTCTCTGCTCCAGTAAACCGGTGGTGACCTGGTGATTGCAGTCGGTATCAGTTATTGTTTGTTTGACTAATTCCCCACGCAGCATCCTTGGAAATGTCTCCGCGTGAAAGAGCTGTCAGGATAGCTACAAAATGTAGGCCAGCATGCATGGCATGAGTATAAGAAAACCCAGTGGACACTGGCATCCCAAAATAAAGCCATTGCGTCCCACTAACCCCCCAGGAACACGTATCCCGGTAATTTCCCCAGTATACATGCCTGGGCTTGGACATTGGCAGTTCAGAGGGCTCATCCTGCCATATGTAGTCAGTTGGCATGTGGATCCGCTGCTGATCTTGGGCAAACATCGCCCAGGTGGTTTTAGGGGTGGTTTTGGCATAGGTTTGTGGTTGGACTTGATGATCTTGAAGGTCTCTTCCAACCCAAGTGATTCTATAAGGTTTCCTCAGCTGGGAAGTCAGGCTGGAGTCACTGGGAAAGAGCAAATCTAGAGGAAGGCAAGCGAAAAGCTGGCAAAAGCCCAGCTGGGGCAGTTTCTAGCAGGAGAGCCTTTCCACTGCAAACCTGGATGACTGGTTGCTGCGGCAAGGACGTGCTGTGCATCCTGCTCTCCACCTGGCATGAAGTTGTCCTGGCCTGCTTGTTTGGTGTAGACAGCACCTAGCCTTGCAAAAACCCATCCCAGAAAGACCCAAAAAGGATTCTGGGCTCGTTCGGTGTCACAGCGTGGACTAACTCTCTTAATGTCAGTTCATGAAGTTATCCCTGGGTTTGTGTTCCTACGCAAACTCTCTCTGGAAGCTGTTGGCAAATATTAAAGCCAAGGAAGAACACAAGCTGTTGGCTCTGGATTAGAAGGCCATTTGTCTGTAAAGCACCAAGCAATGCTTATTGCTCAGCTCTGCTTTGCTATTGAAGTGTGTAATTAAGGACTTAATGGTTTTTACTTTTGGAGACTTTTTCTTTTTTTAAAAAAACAGCTCTTTCTTGCTGTTTTGAACAGAAGTCGGCAGATAATCACGCAGCTCTTGTGGGTCAGTCTGTTGTGCCAGGATGCACCCACGTTTCATTATTTTCTCATGACATGGCTGAGAAGAGCAGCGTTGTTACCAGAAGGGTCTAAGGGAATTCGAGAGGTTTGGCCAAGAAGAGTGANTGGATGGATGGATGGATGGATGGATGGATGGATGGATTTCGTAGCAAAAAGATGAACAGATCTTTTGGTGCACTTACAACTTCATTCTATTTCTCCACCCTTATATTGCCTGCATATTTGCATTAGCACAACGGGAATGCATTCCTTGGATATGTCATTTATTATTCCGCCTTATGAATTGCCACGTCCCCAAGTTACCGGCAGTTCAGCCGGTGGGAGCCCATGTTGGATTACAAAGAAATTGCTGCCCTTGGCATCTCCTGCAAGAAGATTCCCACATAATTAGGACTGGACCTGTCTTCACCTGGGGTGCGCGCCTCTGAGCACAGTTGCCTCTGTTGATAATCCTGACTTGACTCATTTGATCTAGACACAGTTCAGCCCTGAATAATTAACTGTTCTGGCAGGACTGGCCAAGGAACCTGCCAGAGAAGGAGCTGTGCCTCAAACCAATCTGAGGACGTGCCAAAATTCAGACAGATAGGGCCTAAAACATGAGCCTGAATGATGGGATGGCAAGAGCAGCTGTCATGGGGAAGGAAGGGCTTTAGGGGGACTCGGTGAGTTCGCTCAGAGCTGGAGCTGGGAAGTCAGAGGGAGCTGGCTCATGCTGGTGGGTACCATGTCCAAAGTAGGGTTGGTCACCTTCCTTGAAGAGTTAATATAAACCTGTCCCGAGGTCTTTCTCCTTTCTCCACACCAGCGAGAGGTCAGCCTGGTGCGTGCTGAAGCCCTCCCGCACTACAGACATGAAACCACAAAGCCCTTGAAAACATCCCAAAATCGAGCCCAGATCAAAACCTCAGAGGAGCTTTAGGAGTCAGCCAAGAAAGAGAAAACCCTTTGAAAAGCCCAGCTCCCCAACAGCTCTCTGGCCACGCATGAATCCGGCGTGCAGGAGCCATTCCTGCCTGCGTGCCCATCATTTCCGCCCTGAAGCATGTGGATTAGGTAGCTTCAGTCATCCGAAACGTACGGTCTCAGCCCAGCACCAGCTCCAAGAACCCTCTGGCAACAGATTCCTCATGCTGATCAAGGGCTGGGGTTTTCTGTCTCCATTTTCCACTGGGTTTTTTTCCCCACAAACCCCAAAGGAATCGCACGACAAGGTGCAAAGTCGTAAAGGCCACGAGGGTGGATGACGGTTTTTAGGTGAAAAATAAGAGCTGCGGTAGAGGGAAAGGCAAGTTTGAGCAGTTTCACAGCACAGATTCACTTTGCGCTTAAGCAGAAGGATAAACACGGCGGCGAATTAGCGCTTTGACGTGCCAGCATCCATAAATCTGGCGAAAGAAATTCTGCTACGGGGGTGGAGTGGGGTAGGAAGACCCCAGAAAGGACTAATCCCGTTAAACGACTTGAGGAAACACAAACCACGTGATGAAATTGGATTACCCGATCCGCGCAAGAAATAATAGTCAAGCTATTAGTCATGTCTATTGTGTGGCCGGATAAGTCAAGACGATGTAGGCAGGAGAAATGAAATGCAGCATTGCTGCTGAAGGGGTAAAATCCCCCCGGGAGAGGTGACACCTCCACGCTCATCCAGGACTAGGGGGTGACTCACATCCCCAGTATTTCCCCAGGATAAGCAATTTTGGCGGTTGGTTGTCGTAGTCTGCTTCTTCAGACCCATCTGAATGGTTTTCAACTTTCTCTGCGCCTAGAAAAATCAGGGATTTAACATCAGTAATTTAACTTGGGGGAAAAAGGTGCAATTTTCATACGATCCCGTGACCCTGGGGCCAAGGGGTGAGGAGTTGTTGCAAAAGAGGGTGGACTTGTGAAAGGGGAGGGGAAGGAAAGCAGCCGTCATGGCAAGAGAAGAGGGATTAACGGGGACAGGATTGGTGCGCAGCCCTCTCCTGAGGGGGTGGGATACAAGGGGGGGGATTTTAAACAGCGGGATTAAAAGAGCGCCGGATCTAAAGCGCCTGCATTTTGGTTTGATCTGTCAAGAAAACAGCTCGATTTGCAGAAGGAATCACCCAGCCAGTGAAATTTTGTGCTTTTTTTCTTTTGAAGTAAGGAATAGCTTTTCCACCAGCGCACCTCCGGTTGCCTTCAGAAGGGATCAGCATCCCTACCAGCCTCTTGTGGTGGGGCACCACGATGAGACGTGCTTCGGCCAACACCTCCCTGCTGCAAAACAGCAGGGAGGTGTTGGAAGAGGCTGCCCAGGGAGGTGGTGGAATCGCCGTCCCTGGAGGTATTTCAAAGCCGGGCAGACGTGGTGCTGAGGGACATGGGTTAGGGGTGGTTTTGGTAGTGTAGGTTATGGTTGGACTCGATGATCTTGAAGGTCTCTTCCAACCCAAGTGATTCTATGATTCTGTGAAAAGCCAGTGCCTGTAATCCTCTACGCCCTGCGCCGCAGCGCTGCGACTATCGGTGCATGTGGTCCAGCACGGGATGCACGTGCCCCAGGCGGGTATTATATCTCACTGTCCCCCAGCCAAGCCACCCGTGGGGTCCATGGCCACCTTGCATGAACAGAGGTCCGCGTGGAACGCTCCCAGCTGGATCTCCTGCAGCTCCAGCTGCAAACCCTGGTCATGGCCGGCCGTGGGGCTGCAGTGCGTAGCGTTATGCCATTGATTATCTGCACGGCTCATCAGTCGGCTTTAACTATTTACAACGGTTGATCAGTCAAGTCATTGACAAGTTAACAGCTTTGTTTACTTCTTCCCCTCCGCTTCTGCGGCCAATTTGTTCTGATCACTGTGCTAAGAAAGGCTATTTTGATCGTTTTCTTACCAAAATGAACTGCGGCTTGTACAGGCTGTGCCGGTGACACAGCTTTAATTGTGCCATCTGGGAGAGAGAAACCTTCTCAGCCTGGTTCCTCCAGGCTCCCATGCCATGGGCAGCACAGACCTGGCCCTAAGGTGGTCCTGCCCACCTCTTCTCCAGTACCCCAACACTCTCAAGAGAGCTGGACTCCCGTTGCACATCTTCAGGAGTGATTTGGGGAGCTCTAAATAGCCCCTCACTGATTTTTCCCAGTCTCGGGACCTGCTGATGGTGAGGAGGAGATGCAAAACCAGTGCACCAAAGGCAAAGCACCTCCCTTCAAGCCTGCAGTCTGATGAGCAATCAGGCTCATCGCCGGCCTCCCGGCTTGGCAGGCGGGGGAACGCCGAAGCTGAGATGAGATAGGAAATCAAGCCAGAGGTTTCTTCTGCACAGCAAGGTGTTATTATTATCATCAAAACTCCAGAGTGTTTAAAAACAATCGAACCCCAGCAGCGGCAACTGGTGTATCACAGCGAGTGCAATCAGACACCAAACATGACCTTGTCTGGGATTCAAGGCTGAAGTCTTGAAATTCCGGAAAAGGTTGCAATCTTTCTCACTGTTTATTTGTTTCTGAAGAAAAGCCACCTGGGGGAAAAAAAAAAAAAAAATAGGCAGAGGGAGATTAGCAAGGCTGGCACCTCCGCTCCGAGGTGCAGCATCTCCACCGTTAGGATTTGGGATTCACTTGGCGGCAGAACCGATGTCCACATTGGGGACTGAGAATTTTGGGAATAGGACATTGTTGCAGCAGCCGTCCGTGGATGGAGGTTCATCAGGACACGGGCTGGAGGTCTGGAAGCCTTTCCTTGAGCACCCCATCTCCTGGGTGGGGTGTAACCACTGGTGGCCTCTCCCAGCAGCGCGGCTTCCCCATGGGTGCCATCACCTTGCCTCCCCCAACCCATGTGCTTGAGGACTGGCCGGCCATCGGCGAGGATGCTGAGCACTTTGCTCAAGGCTCTGCCCTCCTGAACTTGATGAAAGCCCAAGCTGGAAGGCCCAGCCTTGTAATTTAGATGGCGGAGAGATTACCTATCGCCTGCGCCGGCTGATAAATGAACCTTCTGCGTCGGCACGGAGGGAGGACGGCAGACGCGCGGCTGAGGAACCGCGCAGGGCCCACACATCTTCATTAGGGAGGGAGCAGGCAGGAGAAGAGGAATAACCCCCATAGATCACCATTATGGAAATTTAGTCTTAATAAAGAAATAATTTGCGCGATGCATCACGCCGGAGCCGCGCAGGGGGTTAGCGCGACACTCCTCGGGCCATGTTGCTCACTCAATCATTTCCCGCAAGACTGTCACTCACGGGAGATGCTCTACCAACGCGGAGCTGCCAACGTGAGCCATCGGCTGTCCTTGCCCACCTCGGACCTCCCGAGGCGTGCCAGCTCATCACCCATGAAACACCATCCTCCTCCATCAGCTCCTCTCCATGGGGGATGGCCAACGCTATGGGGCTGGCCCCCACCGGCAGCCGGGGGACGCAGGGTGGTGCTCACAGCATCCCGGTGGCAGCCATCACGCGTGGGGACGGCTCTCCTCTGAGGATGAGGGGACCGCCACGTTGCGGCACTAGGGAGAGAAGGTACTGCTGGCAATAAAGCAACAAAACCCATTCTCCAAGCAATTTGTCGCAATTAATAGCCATTCCCAGGAATGAAATGTTAATTAATTCATTCCGTGAGCCACGCATTTATTTAAGGTATTTGTGGGTGTTCTTGGTGCTTTTATTGAGCAATTAAAATGCGTCCAAGAAAATATTTATCTATTTTAAGTCATTCTTAGTAAACACAATTTATATGGCAAGCAACTGCTTTATTTTGCATTGTTAATTAAAAACTACGATACACTCCACTTCCCCGAGTTATAAGCCATCAGAGCAGCCGATCTGCCGGGAGGTCTGGCTCGAGGAGCGCGCGTGCTGCTGGCAACTGCGAAAAAACCTCCCTAGGAGCCTGCAGGATGGATTTAAGTAGTTCTTGACGGGGCGTTATAGAGTTCACAGCCCCCCAGCATCCCTGTGCTGGAGGGTGGGTGCTAGCGATGCCCTCCAGTTCTTCCTGCGCTGCTGGGAGATACTGGAGACAGCCGTGGCCTGTTGAGGAGCTTTATAAAAAAGAGTAGGGACAAGTCCTGCAGCTTTCCCAGGGCTGTAAAGTAAATAGCTTTTTCATGCCCGCTGTTTGTTGAAGAATTACAAGTCCTTGTACTGCAGACAGAGGAATTTATTTGTTCCGGCGAGCTTGGGCAGCGCTCAGGCAGATGAAGGAGCGATGCTCCTCTACGTACCGACACTCTACGGGGCACGTCACGCTCTTGTCGCCAACGCCGTTAGCGCTCCGCGTGCTCCGCACGCCTGGAAACCCAACCAGAAATGGGGGATGAGTGATGGAGCTGCTGGGCAAAAACTCCTTGCGCAGAAGGCTCAGCTGAGCGTCTTCCATTGAGACCCTGGGAGGAAGCACGAAGGTGCTTCATCCTGGCTTTCAGCAGGTTCCCTTTGGAAAACAGAGGAGGTCACTGAAGAAATGCTGAAGTATGAAAACCAAAAAAAAGCCACGGCATTGCTTGTGAGCAAACATGTGCCAAAATGTCCTTTCTTATTTGTTTGTGTGCACCCTTAGCTGGGAAACAATGGATGGAGTCAAAAAAATGCTGTTTCCTTGGAGAACGTCTCCGTAGAAGAGTCCTCCCTCCCTCTTATCTTTAAGTCTTAAAAGGACCCAGCACAGTTGTGGGGATTTTCTGTTCTTTAATCACTGGTTTTTCCTTGCTGCCTGTAATAATCCCTTTGAAGCTTGGGTCAAATATCTGGTTCCTGGTTGAAATTTGTTTTCCTCCCATCACCCAGGCCGATTCAATTTCCAGAAGATACTGAACTGGGAGGCACTGGGCACTGCCTCCAGAGAGGCCAGAGAAAAACAAACACAGGTTAGAAATAGGGGGAAGGAAATAACAAAATGAAACTCAGCCTGGAGGGGAAGAAATGGCCAGCTGGGGGAAACAGGCTGAGATGCTGCTTGGTGAAGAGAAAGGAAGGTGAGAAAATGAGCAAAGCCCAAGGAGATGTTGGTCAGCAGCAGATCTGGATCTGCGTTGGCCAGAGGGCACGGGATACTGGGGAGAAGTGGTGAATTTGGAGCTGGGTCCTCAAAAGGCTCCTGTTGGTGGTAGAGAGCAGGGCAGTGAAGGCATCTCACAGTGATGCTGCCACTTGTCACCCTGTGGGGACCATCTGAGAAGTGCAGGGAGACTGGAATGGCTCCCACAGTGTCCCCTCTGCTGTGCCAACCTTTGAGTCCTTGAGTCTCAAAGACCTCGAGTCTTGGCACGCCCAAGAAAACCATGGGAATAGATCCTTTGGGTAGGATCCCCAAGGACAGACCCTCTCCCATCTCCGGGGGCAATATCGGCGGCGGGGGACGGGACAACAGTGCTGTGCTCCCCCTGCGCAGACCTGTCCCCACAGCCCCTGCAACGCGGTTTGGCTTAGGAAGAAAAGCAGCAGCCCAAAATGACAGGTGAGTTAGCGGCCAAGTCATACGAGAAGAGACTAAAGGAGCGAGATTTATATAGTCTGGAAAAGACCCTGGGCGACACGTTTGCAATCTATAAATACCTTCAAGGTAACAATATAAATGAAAGAAGCCCCCGCTCTCAAGGGTGGTAGGACAAGGAGCGCTGGCTGGGAGCCAGGCTGGATGTAATAAGGCTGGTGAGACATTAGGAGGAAATCGTGAAGAGCCGAGGCGGTGGAGGCGGTGGATGGGGCTGCTGAAGCATCCTCCCCGTCTTCTCAGCTCCGTTTTAGTCAGATTCTATTTATAAATAGTCACTGGAAGGTTAATAGGTGAGTAAAACGTGTTACGGGCTTGTTAAAAACGTGCATAACTTGCCTTCTGGCTGTCCACGAGCACGTCACGGGAAGCTGTACAAGAAGGGTTATCAGCTGTCGTTATTAAAAACCAATTTGACATTATAAAAGATCCATACTGCTTGTTCAGCCACATTGATTTAGCAGTGTTAAGCCTTGGAAAACTGGAGCAAGAACCTTGATCTCTGCCGAAGCACGAAAAATTGCTGTTGGTGACACGTCTCCTCACTCGGGAAATCCGGTTTTGCGGAAGCGATTGGTTTTGAACAAATAAATAAAGCACCGTGCCACCGTTGTTGGTATGTGTTTTCCCAAGCCACTGCAGAGCCAACCAACTCTTGGAATCCTTGCCCTCCGTTTTGCTTTCTTTTGCAACCTCCAGGAGGATCTCCCCTGAAGTCTGCCCAGCTCAAACCCACCCCTGGACACTTCTCCGTCTGGTTTCCAAGCCCTGGTGCCCTCCACGTCTCTTCTGGGAGGAGGATCTGCAGGTGGGCTGCAAGGAGAGCTCACAAGTCACCTTTATCCTCATCTTGAAACCTCCTTCTTGTCCTTGGGAAGGTGGTTTTGTGCAAAATAACCGGGTGAGTGCCAGGCACGAGAGAAGCACCGGATTACCCCATGGGTTTGGTGCCACACTCACCCTGTCCCATTGACCGCTGCAAGGAAATGGCTTCATAGTCACCTAGTGTCTCCCTGGAGCACCTGAGTGGCAGAAGAAGACCCTTCAGAGGCTGGAAATCTGCTGGTGGCTGGGGCACAACGTTGTCAAAAGAGCTTAACAGAGCAGAAATACTCCTGAGGAAAAGCACAGGGTATTTCCACCTTCACCACCTGAAGTTTCCCTGTCCCCCCAGCTTTCTACCTTCCTCCCTTGCTTTCTTTCACCAAAAGCTGCTGAGATGTGGCTTCAGGCCTTTTTGACCAGCAAACCAAACAGGAGGCAATGAGGACGTGTCTCTTCTCCACCCCACGACCTGTGCAAAGCTTCAGGGGCGAGATATCAGGGCTCCGGCGGATCCCCCCGGCTCTCTCCTGCCTCAGCCCGGGGAGGAAGAACGGAAGAGCATCCCCAAGGGACAAGCTGCTGCCACAGCACTGGCAGATGGTCTCCACAGTGGGCAGCGTCATTCCTGCGGCAGGGAGGCAGCAGGGCAAGGCAGATCCCGTCAGGAGGCAGGGGAGCACGGTGCTGAGATCAGCCTTGCTGGTTGACCCCTTGCAAGCCCCTTGGCTTGGGGTTGGAGTTCCCTCTGGGAGGAGAAAGGCATCACCAAAGCATCATTAGACCATTCAAACCGTCGGAGCAACACGGGGACGGTGTCGCTTGTGCTGGTTTTTCCCATGCAAGGAACCACCCTCATTAACACACGAAACACAGCCCTAGAAATAAAAGCGGCGTCTCCTGATTAATTATTGAAGGGGGAGTCCGGGGAAGAAGGGAGGGTAGGGAAGCTGAAGTGGCCAGTCAGCATCTGTTAGAGGTGCGAAGATAAATGAAATGGGAGAGCAGATAAGTGCATACAAATCAGCTCACATCCGTACCGCTAATACATCTCTCTCAAAACGCTGGTGTCATCAGATGGGGGGGGTGAAGCCTTGCAGGTCACCTGTCCTGATTCAATTAGGTTCCCTTTCGCAGGCGCCGGGGGAATTCGCCCTAGCAGCACTGTCGGAGCGTTTTCCAGCCTGCCGTGGACCGGCATTTCGCTCTCCCCCCAGCCCTGCGGCGGCGCATGGGGAAGCCATCTGTGCCTGCAGACCCTCCGGATGAGTTCGCCGTAGCTCCAGTTGGACCTGGTTGTCTTTGGGGCAGCACCAGTCTGGCATTAAAGCAAGGGGAACTCGGAGCGGAGCGGTGGGGGTGAGCAGAGGAGGGCGGGAAAGGCGGGAGCAGGAGACTCGTGGGAGGACTGGATGGTGTTCACATTGAAGGGGACAGCTTCCCGAAAACCACCCCTGCGTGGGAAGCAACATCCATGGCTCATCCCTCCAGCGCCTGATGGGGCAAGTCTGGCTCCCAACACCTTCATCTTTCCTCAACCCAAGCATCCCAACCCACCCAGCGCAACCAGAGGAGGGCAGCCCCAAGACAACAGGGGCAGAGCTTCTTCAGGAAAATCCTCCTCCCTCTAATTTACCTGTCAGTCCTTTGGGGAGGATTATTATTATTTTTTTTTTCCCCAGGCTGTTGCCTGCGCTTGCTTTCTTCCCCCTCTCCCAAAGAAGGGCTGGAATTTCACACCGCTTGACAGCATCTCCTGTCTTTCCCACCCGCTCTGGAGTGGCAGGTTGCCAGATGGTGCCCCATTAGGTCACATTTGCTCATTGTTTGGCAAACAGCGGCTTAATTCAAGTGCTGAGTTGACAGCTTGTTCTCCAAGACAATTTGCAAGTTGCAGTGTTGCAAATGCCAGCTTGGCTTTTCAGGGTAATGTTATTTCAGCTGCCTTAAAGGGATAAAGTTCTCTTTGATAGGAAAAAAAAAAAAAATAAGAAGAGGGTGAAAGTGGGGGGAGGCTGAAAAGGTTTTTAGTGATTTTGATGTGGAAGGACCAGCAGTGTTGGCTGGCAAGCATTCAGAAAGAGACTGCTTTCCTGCCACCGTGGTTCTCCATCAGAGGCTCTCCGCGTCCCATCCCTCCTGCCATTGAGCTCTTCCACCTACGACCCTAAGGAATGAGGTGCATTCCCAATGGAATAGGCTTTCACCAGCAAAGAGCAGTTTTGGTTTGTTTTCAGAAGGTTTCAGTAGGGATATACGTATTCATTGCTTTGTTGCGACCTTCAAAACCTGCGGTTATAACCCGTAAGTCCTGGGGGATGGTGTAGGAATGATGTGGACAATGCCAAGGACACACGTGTGTCCCTCTTACAGTCAAGGGCAGTAGCAGACACCTTGCTGCCCCTCAGCACTACAAGCTGTGGACTGAAGAAGAGTCTCCACCATCACTCACACCTCTGTAAACGACAAACGACACACACCAGCACCACAACGACGCTCTTTCTTCTTCCACAGGTGGGCAAAAAAAGGCCAGGTTATAAAGGAAGCATCCGGTGACTTCTATGAAACCATCGTGGACCACACCTTCTTCTTCGAGCCTGTCTCCTGCGAGGTCACCAACGCGCTGGGCAGCACGAACATCAGCAGGACTGTGGATGTCTACTGTGAGTAAGCTGTCAGCTTGAGACTGGCTTCCCAGGGCTAAGCAGAGGTGGTAGAGCTGCTAAAAATTAATGGGAAGGGGACACGGCTAGATCTGACTTGCCCAGGATGACCAGGACTCGCTGGGCTCTCTTGCAGCTCAGGCTCTGGTGGTGGGACCCAAGATTTCCTCCTGCCTTATGAGCACACAACTCATGGTGGTGGCCCTTGGAGGGCTGGTTATTCTGGGCTTGCAGCAGGCACCTGTCTCAGGTTCTTCTCTTTATTTGGGCATCTTCTGTGGCTGTGACCCATAAGTCCATCAAGACCTACCACTGCTTCCTCAGACACGGTGGGCTCTTTGGTTTGAGGGTTTCTGGTTGACGCAGCCCATCACTGGGAGTAACTCCAGTCTCCTCTGTGCAGTTGGGCCCAGGATGGCGACAGAACCACAGTCCCTCCTCGTTGACCTGGGCTCGGACGCAGTCTTCAACTGTGCCTGGACTGGGAACCCCTCCCTCACCATCGTCTGGATGAAGCGAGGCTCAGGCGTGGTAAGAATCGCTGCTGGGGCAGTGGGAAACGGCACATTCGGGGCATGAAACGCTGCGTGAAGCTCCCCATTTTGGTGCAAAGCCCATACCTACGGGCTGGGAGCTCCTGGCTGGACAAATGCTGGTCCTGCGAGGCTCCTCCAAATGCCGGGAACAACGTGGCATTGCAGAGCAGTGGCTCCAGGCTGTAGGCTGCGAGGCTGCGGTGAGTGTCCCCAGTTAGTCCAGAGAAGTGCATTAAGCAGTAAAGGCTTCATTGCCTTGGTAATATTTTGGGTGAAAGCGTGTGTGAATCCACAAGGCAGGCTGGAAAGTCAGGCTTGGAGTCCTGTTTGGGAGAGGAAAAGGGAAAACCAGGCTCCTGAGAATCAGCGCCGTCGCTGCCGCGCTGAGTTGTGTGTCCCTGCCCCACCAAGTCCTAGTGGAGGCACCTTCCAGAGCGCACGCAGCTCTCGCCCGCAGGAGGCACACAAAGAAATCCAAACAGAAGAATGGATTCCTGCGATGATGAGCGTGAGGTCTGAGCAGAGGCCAGAGCATCACCCAACCTCTCGCTGACGGGTGGCGCGTCTGCAAACCGCCCGCGCGTGGTCCTTTCTGGGATGGTCCTTGGTGGCCTCCAGACCTGTGAGCTCACAGCCGAACGCCTTCACCCCGGCTCCCCTCCGCTGCTCGAGGTGGAGAGGAGTCTGGATCCGGCCCAGCAGACTCCTCCACGTCTCTTTTTGTCCTGAAAATCATAAAGAGCTTTGCAAATATTAATCGGGGCTCAGTCAGCCCGGGGAGGCGCCAGATACTCTGATCCCCTCTTTACAGACAGGAGGGCCGAGCAGAGCCACGTTAAGAAGCTAAAGGAGGGCAAAACTCGTAGGTTTTGAGGTTGAAAAGCACCTTTCAGCTTTGTCTAGGCAGATGCCTCCTGAAGTCGATGAGGCAACGATGACTTATGCAGCTCCCGAGGAGCTGGGCTCGCACGGGAGTCGATCTCCTCAAGGAGATCCCACCAAGGAGGGGAGCGGCCATTGAGGACATTAACTGCTGGGCTATTTTTTTTCCAAACTAATGACCTTGGTGAAGGCCGTCTCCTGAGAAGTAATTATGGACTTGGGAGAGCTGACGGCTGGAATCAGCTAAGGAATCCCAGTGGGTCAATAATCCCCGGGTGGTTTCCCATCCCGCAGCTGCAGTTGTTGTTTCTTCGGGATATTATCGTTATAGGCAACACTCTCACATCACAGACTGCTGTTTCCTTTTCCCGAAGGCTCCGGAACCTGCTGGGTGGCCGAAAAGAACCGTGCGCAGTGAGGATGGGGGATTCCTGACCCTTGTGGTCCAGCGTCAGGGCTTGCCTTCGCTCACCGGCAGGCAGAACAGCCTTCTCCCTTTTTATTTGGCTCCCTCTAGCTGACTTGGAGCATCTCAGGGTTCAGGACAGAGCCACCGCCTGGTTTAGCCCGGCAGAGATGCTTGGCCAGCAGAGCCACCTCCCTCTCCCCCACAGGGCACTGGCAGGTGACGGTGCTTCGTAAATCCCCTTGGTGCTCCCGTCATCGCAGCGGGATGGGGGGATCAGGGCTGCTTTTTTCCCCAGCCCCTCCGCTTTCGGAGCCAGGTCAGGCTCCCACAGAAGATGACCTGCTTTCCTCCTGCTTTCCCAGAAAGAAACAAATCAGAAACGCGATGTGGGGGATGAGGCCAAGTCAGCAAAAGGCATTTGCGTGGAAAGCTTCGTAGTCAATGCTAAGTGGGTTTAAAATGGCACAAATGGCCTCAAGTTGTGCCAGGGGAGGTTTAGGTTGGATATGAGGAAAAACTTCTTTAAGGGAAAGGGTTTTCAGGCATTGGAAGAGGCTGCCCAGGGAGGTGGTGGAATCGCTGTCCCTGGAGGTATTTAAAAGCCGGGCAGACGTGGTGCTGAGGGACATGGGTTAGGGGTGGGTTTTGGCATAGGTTTATGGTTGGACTTGATGATCTTGAAGGTCTCTTCCAACCCAAGTGAGTCTATGATTCTAAAATGGATTTGAGGCTTGCTGTCTGTGCCTCGTGCCAGGTTAGGGGGTGAGACCCCCATCTTCTTGCTACAGGGAGACCCAGATCCATCTCCAACCACCTCTCAAGGCTTTGCCTGGAGGCATCAGCGGTGGGAGCAGCAATCAGCAGAGCTGGGGGCTGGAAGGAAGGAGAGGAGATGGGCTGGCTCCAGTCTGGAAAGTCCTGGGAGAGAGAGGCAAGGGCAACCGGTAGGAATTAGCCACCAGGCATGAGTTTCCAGCACGGAAACGCATTGCTTTGAAAGCCGCTGTTTGTTCAAGACCAGCCACGGGGTGTTTTTTAATACGACCCGCGCTGGGATTCTGCTGACAGCCTCAGCCAGATCCCTCTGCTTCAGCAATTTTCAAGGTTTAATAAAGCTGCTAATTGCACTGCCGGGGCAGGAGGGCAGCGTGGCTGATGGCCACGTTGCAGCTGGTCTGTAGGCAGGGCTCACCAAAAGCAGCTGAGATTTCCCTGGCTATCCAGCCCCGCTTCCCGGGGGGCTGCCAGCTCTCCAGGATGGTCTCCCACTATTTCTGGGTTTGAAATCCCTGAGTCGATCCTGGCAGCCTCTCCTGCACCCACCAAGGTGGAAATGCAATTGCGGAGCGTGGTTCTTTCTCAGCGTTTCTGCTGCAGGTTACGAGGCAGTTGTGTCACTGCAGCCACCAAAATTTTTCTCTTGCATCTTGAACTTCTTGCAAAACTGCAGTTTGTAAAAACAGCAAATGAAGAGGAACATTTCTTATATTTCCCCCCCCAAAAAACTGGGTTGTTTCTTTATTCCTTGGCCAACAGCAAGGAGTGATATCTCCATGCCACGTAAGACTTTGGGCTCATCCGCTTCATTTTCTCCGGGCTGCCCCGGAGCTTGTAAGTCGTGTCTCTTGTCTTCTACTTCTCATGGCCCCCCCCACCTGAAAGCAACCCCCTCCTCTCTTCCAGGTCCTGAGCAACGAGAACAAGCTAACCCTGAAGTCTGTCCGCCAGGAAGACGCCGGGAAATACGTATGCCGAGCCGTGGTCCCACGGGTGGGCGCGGGGGAACGGGAGGTGACGCTCACCGTCAACGGTACCTCTTACTTTCCTATTGCTGTTCCATCCCGCCGTCTTATTGCTTTGCTCCCGGCGCTCCGGCAGCTCACGTTGCTGGATTATCCCCTGGGATATTTGCTTTCAGAGCAAATCCCCCCCGCTACGGTTGGATCGGGGAGGGTCCTGCCCTGCAGGCAATACAAGGAAATTGGATTTTACGTTCATTTGCCTGGAGATTCATGGGTTAAAGCCAAAAAAGCCCAACATTATCTAAGACTCACTCGGTTCCTTATTATCAACAGGGGTTTATTGAGTAGCTGAGAGCTGGCGTCTTTAAATCTTTAATAGATTTATCTTGCAAAACCCTTGCAAGGTCGGAGAGCACTGTTGTCTCTGTTGTACAGCCAGAGAGCTGGGAATTGAGACTGGATCCAAGACCAGCAGCTTAATCATCCTCACAGAGCCCACACGAGGATACCTGTGAGAGACATCGGCGCTACGTAGCTCTTCCGCGGCCGCTCCGGGCTCGCCCAGCACGGTGTCGGGATGTGGCCTCAGATCCTGCCTCACACCCGGCAGCTGGGAAGCACTTCAGAGCCCTGGAATTCAACGATGACCCAGCCAGGACGTGTGACGGCAGCCGATGAGGAATTTCAACCTAAATCTGGAAGGGAAAGAGCCAGGCAGGCTGCAAATGGTACAAATAGAGTATGAATTGTGCATTGTCTCTCACCTGCGTGACAAACGGGCAGGCTTCAGTCACCGCTCGCTGTCACAAAGAGAAGAAAATAAGCAGGGAAGCAGCGCGGGCGGCAGCAAGCGTTAATTTTAAATGCAGATAACGCTAGAAAGGGAAGCCAAGGGCAACGCAGCAGGGGACTGAAAACCAACCACTCCCTTGACTTCCACTCCGCTCCTCGGCGCCTGCATGCTCCTTCCCCGGCGGCTGCTGGGTTTTAATTACAATTAAACTAGCTCGAGGAAAGCAAAGCAACAGATTAGCGCAAACAAAAGAACCTGCTCCTTTCCTGACACCTCCCAGGCACGGGGCCGCCTCGAACGCGGAGCAAAGCGCTCGGCTTTGAGCGTCTCCCGGGAGCTCAAATCCTACTCCCATCCCAGTAGGATGTGCTGCCGGGGGATCCGCCGCTGGGGTTTGGTGCAACCCCAAGGTGACAGCGTTGGGACACGCCATCAGAAGCGTTGGAGCCTACCCCAAGGGAGAACCCCACACCTCCAGGTCAAGATGGCTCTCCAAGCCAGGAGAACCAAGGTGGGCAAGCCCTAGAGAGGTGTTCCCCAAGCCTGATGTCCACCAAGCACCAGGGCTTGGCACCCCATCCTTCAGCTGGAGCAGCTCTCCAGCTCCGGGAGCACGGCACGGTGCGTCTAATCCAGCTAATGAATTCCGCTGGAAGTCTTTGAGAGCAAAGTTGAAGGCCTCATATTTTCAAGTGATTTTTAAATCCAGAGGGTGATACCGTCGTCTTGGTATTACCAGGTGCCTTTCTCCGTGGGCTGGGATTCGTTATAGTAAAATTAGGTGTTTAGAAGTGTCTGTTCTGGACCAGCTGCACAGACCCTGACCTGCGCGCACGGGCTTCAGGCCACCGAAAGCGCAGAGATCCTGCTTGAGGGATCTTCATCAGACGCAGGTTGAGTTGCAATCCCACCTGTAGCAGCCCGTCCGCTCTCAAAACGGTCCGAAATCGCAGCAGCGTGATGCTGGGGTGGGAGAGCACCCTCCTGCCATCGCATCTCGCTGGCCAGGTCTGCGGAGAAGGGCTGGCAGCCCATCCCCATGTCAGAGTGCGAGGCCACCAGCCTGGAAGGAAGCAGATATGATTCAGAGTCTCGTTCATGGGAAGGAGGATTATGCAAACAAGCAGCGTTTGGCAGGGCCAGAGCAGCAGAGGCAAGAAGGAAGCGAGGAACCGTTGGTGCCATCATAAATCAGCAGCAGTCGGATTTACAGCCCCTGCACGAGCCAAAGCCTCTGGATGCTCCTGACTGCACACAAGCCTCGTTGAAGCTCCCACCCTGGTAGAAGCACCCCAAGATCACCTTCGCAGCAGGATTGGCTGCGGTACGGTCTGTCGATGCATCATCTGGGCTTGGCAGGGGCTTCTGAGCAGGGACCACCACCCCCGACCATCTTGCTCTGCAAGAAAATGTGTGTTGGAAGGGCTAGACAACCCCAGGGGGGGCTAATTCAGGATTTAATTTGCCTGGGATTCACCAACAAGCAAGGCCAACCTGCTGGAGAGCTGGGAGCAGAGCAGGGGCTGACCTGCTCGGGTCAGGAGAACATCACAACATCCCCTCAACTCAAGCCTGCAGCAACCCGTTGGCTTCACCAAGCTTGTCTCCACCACTGCTTGCAAGAAAAGGTGCGTTGGAAGGGCTGGACAGTCCCAGGGGGGGCTAATTCAGGATTTAATTTACCTGGGGTTCACCAACAAACAATGCCAACCTGCTGGAGAGCTGGGAGCGGAGCAGGGGCTGACCTGCTCGGGTCAGGAGAACATCACAGCATCCCCTCAACTCAAGCCTTGGCTTCACCAAGCTTGTCTCCACCACTGCTTGCGGATGGGGACCTTGGGATGGCTCCTTGTGACACCGGGCAGCGTGAGCCAGCTTCTGCAGGAAGCAAAGAGTTAAAGCAAGCTCTCCCACCAAACCATTTCCAGCTTGGGAGGAAAGGTTCAGGTGGACTCAGGCAGGCTGGAGAAGTGGAGGCCATCCTTTCGTTCCTCCAAGGCTCCCGAGTCAGCAAGCTGCCTTCCCTTTTGTGCGAGCCGCCAGGACCGCGCAAATAAATTGGCGCCAGCGCGCTAAAAATAACCGCAACCAATAGCTCCATCATTTATATCCATAGCAACATTGCTTAAAGCCTTTTTCCTGCCCGTGGGCTGTCTCACACTTAGCGCTGAATGCCAAGCCGGAGACTGGCAGCTTTCATAAGGAGCCAGAGCCCGGTGGAGAATCAAACACCGGCCCCAAATGTGAAGAGGCTGCAACTTCGTGCTATTATTCCTGGGCATGTTCATCTCACAAATGGTCTTTAGTCATAGGCTATTATCATGATGATAAGCCTTCGACTCTGAACTCCTAAAGCAATAATAAAACCCAAAGCCGTTGGCATTTGTGCCATTTAAAATCCACTCTCCTTGGGGAAAATGATCCTTTTAATGATTATTAAGCCATTTTTCTCTAGCGTCACCCAGTCTTGGAGTGCTTCCAGAATTTATAAGTAACATACAACCGTTGAAATAGAAAGAAGATGGCGCGTTTTTTTTTATTATTTAGGCCTGGCCGACAGATCCCATCACTGCTTTTGCCTCTGTCGGCTTCGGGTTCATCAGTGATCGGGGCAGGTGAGCAGGAGGATCACCTAGCAGATGTTCAGTGAGCCAAGAATCTCATCCCGTGTGCCTTGGTGTCACCGCTGGAGGATGACAGGACCGAACGGGTCCCCATCGCGTGTCTCGTCCAGGAGGAAAAAGCCCCAACACACACGTTTAGGGCCATCTGTCCATCACACTTGGCCACCATCACAGTTCTGCTCTTGCACCAGATGTGGGGAAGGAAGGCCAAGGCTAGCTGACGTTGCCACCTTGGGAATGCTCGTAAAGAGCTATTTCACGAAGGCAAGATGCCGTTTAGCATCCTAACAGGAGGCAAAGCAAGGAATGGGCCAAACTCTCCTGAGATGCCAGCCACCACTTCTGAAAGATGGGTTTTCAGAGACGGATAACGGAGAACGCACACCCTGAAAGCATCTTGAAGAAGAGAACCTGGGCAGACAACCACCACAAAATGTCTTTTTTTTTTTTTTTCCCTTTTCTGATAAAAAAAGGGCACAAAACTTTCCACTACCACACAGCTATGACCATTACATCAAAACAAGTCCTGACCTTCTCCTTCACACGCAACTCCTGCTATTACCAGTTTGGATGGCGACTCACTTTCAGCAGTAATTTCCTGAGCTGCCGGGACCGTGTTTCGGGGCGCTGGTCAGGGAAGTGCACTTCGCTGAGCTGGTTTTCCAAGCATCTCACCTTGGAGCATCGTAGGGAAGGCAGGACAGGGCTGTATCTCGGTGGGAATGTTCGGAAAGTTTGGTGCGGGAAGATGTTAATGGGATAATTGCATGTATGAATGCACCAGAGCGAAGCGTTTAACATTTTGGTACATTTTTATGCATTCTGCCAATTAATAAATGGGGAATTTGGAGAAGAATCAGTCAGGAAGACCCAGACAAACCTGTTTCTCCCCACTTTACCCCAAATCCCTGAGACTTTTCTTGGAGGAATACCTCAGTTGCAGGGGAGAAAGGGAAAAAAAAAAAATGGGAAAAGCTTCTCAAATCCACACAGGATGGATCGATGGGAAGGGGGATGAGCACAGCAAGCTCTCCCACTCTGACTGTCTGGAAGAACTGGGTTGGAACTGAGGTTGCCCCCAGCAGTACGTTGGCATCTTGTAGCAACTCCTCTTGTGGCTTTTTCGCTTCGCATGGCCGGTACAGAGCCCACGGCGTTTGCAGCGTGTTTGCACGTCGCTCCGCAGCCGCGTGCGCGGCTGGGCATGCCGACGAGGCTGCTGTTCCTGACAAACCCAGTAACACGCTCAAAACCGGTAGGGACACCCCGGAGTGAACGTGCAAACGAGCTGAGCTGGGGCGAGGGGAGATCTTCCAGCTCCAGCCTCCTGCCTCTCCCTGCCCTGCACTGCCCGCCTGCATCCCTGCTGCCTGCCTGCATCCCTGCTTCCCACCTGCATCCCACTGCCTGCATCCCCACTGCCTGCCTGCATCCCTGATGCCTTCTGCACCCTGCTGCCTCTTTGCATCCCACTGCCCACCTGCATCCCCGCTGCCCATCTGCATCCCACTGCCTCTTTGCATCCCCGCTGCCCGCCTGCATGCCTGCTGCCCGCGTGCATCCCGCTGCCTGCCTGCATCCCTGCTGCCTTCTGCATCCCACTGCCTGCCTGCATCCCTGCTGCCTGCCTGCATCCCTGCTGCCCACCTGCATCCCGCTGCCTGCATCCCACTGCCCGCCTGCATC
>VZTS01000479.1:0-16322 GCA_013400795.1 Pluvianellus socialis | reverse complement strand
GGGGGGGGGGCCCTGCGGGGCTGCTGGAAGAGTGGGGGACATGCTGATCCCACCGAGCCATGCTCTCCTCTCCAACCCCTTTTCTCCCAGCCCTGTCTTCAGGATGTCCACCATGACAGGACAAGGACATTTCCCTTCAGAAACCAGTTCAGCCAGTACGTATCGCTCAGGGAGAACCTTTCCCAGTCAGGCTGGGCTCCTTCAGCATCCGAATCATGGAACCACAGAATGGTTTCAGTTGGAAGGGACCTTAAAGATCATCTAGTTCCAACCCTCCTGCCACGGGCAGGGACACCTCCCACTGGACCAGGTTGCCCAAACCCCACTCCAACCTGGCCGTGAATGGTGCAAGAGAGCCCAGCTGGCAGCATCCCAAGGTTTTTCCAGCAGAAATTTCTCCACCGCGTCGGGCAGGCTGATTGCAGGTGCCTTGCAGGTAGCAGCTGCCCATCAGTGCCTCCTTCTGCCCTGCTCCAGCTTCCTCCAGCCCGTGGGGAGCAATTAGTGTGATGGTTGCTTAAGAAATCTGGGAGAGCGCGGAAGAACACGGGGTGGGCTGGGGCTCTTGCTTTGCTTCTGGAGCAAACGGCCCTTCTCGGAGGCCGGGATCACCAAGGAGATTTCCGCAGGGTGGTTTAATCGCCATCCAGCACCAGGGATGGGGGAGCAGGGATGGGGCCACCCCGGTGCGTTGTGGGGGCTCTGCAGAAAACCAGTAGACCCTTGAAGCCAAGCCCCAACTCTGTGTCCTTCCGCATCACAAGAGGTGAAGGAGCTATTGCTCCATCCTTCCACCTCAAAGGTGGGATCTGATGTCCCTCCATCTGCTGACACCTCCCCGCGTTGCCACCAGTGCCTTGTGTTGCACACAGCAACACCAGCATCCACCGTCTCTTGTCTCTTCTCTCTTCCAGGGCCACCCATCATCTCCAGCACCCAGACGCAGCACGCCCTGCACGGCCAGAAAGGGCAGATCAAGTGCTTCATCCGCAGCACCCCACCGCCAGACCGAATTGTGAGTAGCATCCCACGGGGGCAGGGTGGGTGCCCTGCACACCTTAGGGTGCCCCACAGCGAGCAAACCTGCCCCAGGCTGACCCCTCTCTTGCTTGGCAGGCTTGGTCCTGGAAGGAGAACGTCCTGGAGTCCGGGACCTCTGGGCGCTACACGGTGGAGACGGTCAGCACGGACGAAGGCGTCATCTCCACCTTGACCATCAGCAACATCGTCCGGGCTGATTTCCAAACCATTTACAACTGCACTGCCTGGAACAGCTTCGGCTCTGACACGGAGATCATCCGGCTCAAAGAGCAAGGTGAGCAGCGCCGAGGAGCCGGTGGGGGCTGTCGGGCAGCGGGGTTTAGCACCTGGCTGGGCTGTAAGTGTGGGGAGATGCTGTGAGAGGCAGGAGATGCTCGGCAAAGCTCAAAAACTAGGAAGGATGGTGAAAATCCTACGTGCTAGGCGTAGGATTGCATCCTTGGGGTACCTGGTCCTGGCAGAGGGTCAAGACATGGGACAAGACCTGCAAAGCCTCTGCTCGATACGGTATTGTCCCACTTTGCCTGTCCCGCTGAAGTTGGAGGGCACGGGCTGATCCTACACCCCTCACTCCCTGCCCCACGGCACGAGGTGCCGCCACCGCCACCGGCTGGAGGATCATTTGTAACCTCAGAGAAGCAGGAACGGCCGCTCCGAGCGGACCCCAGCGCTCCACGATGATCGGAGCGAGCGGGAGGAAGGGGTCGGCTTGGTGGCAACCCTCCACCTTGGCCACCAGCCACGATGCCAGAGTATTTTGCAGGGCTGGGCTTACCCACCCAGCCTCGAAAGCACCTCGAGCCATTCTCAGGGGATGGCCAGGGGTTTTCCACCCTCGGGGCTCTCCATAGCAAGGGAGGAGGGAGATGGCTTTTGTGAGAAACGCTTTAGCTCCTGGAGGGACTCCAGTTCTCTTCTATTTTATTAAATGCCAGGGCAGGCAGGTGGATTGTTCTCATTAAGCCATGATTTATAGGCAAGGCTGCCGTCCAGATTAAATCAGAGCTAAATGAACCCCTTAAAATTAGCCTTGGGCTTCTTCCAATGCAAACAGAGCCAGTGGTTTTTCCAGGTCGTCTGCCAGTCAGCGGGAGCGCTCAGCGGCGAGCCTGGGTCCCGGCGGAGGGTGGCCGGGCAGCCGAGTCGGGTCGGAGCCGGCAACACGGCGTCCAAATCCACAGCCGGCTCCGCGTTTGAGATCTGAGCAACCCTGCTAGGTCGTGCAAAGGGGACATCCCTGCCCTGGGCAGGGGGACGCCGTAGGGTGGCTGAGGATGCCCTAGGGTGGGCAGAGGACATCCCCTTCATGGGGACATCCCCGTGCTCGGAGCCGGAAGCGCAGCCGAGGGCTGAGCGCTCAGGAAGACTGGCGTGTGCGCTTGGGCTGTGCAAGGCTGTGGACACTTGCTTTATTTTCAAACAGGTACGGAAATGAAATCAGGAGCTGGTATTCAAGCAGGTATGGAAATCATGAGCTGACGGTGAATGCGAATTGTCCCCAGCCATTACCACACCTGAGGACACCTCCACGTCCTCCTCCTGGCCCAGCAGCTTTCCGGCAGGGCTGGGCAGGGCAGGAAGGGCTGTAGGAAAGCTGCAGGGCGTTGAGTGGGGCACGGACTGGGAAGCTGGAGCGCGCCAGTCTCCGGCTTCGCTTTGCAAACCACCACCTCCTTTCTGTGCCCCAGCTCCCCGGCCAGAGAGGGGGATAAGACTAGGCAGCCGCGTTTTAAAAAACGCTGCGAAAGGAGCCACCTAAGTGTTATTTACGGGGCAAAAAAGAGGGAGGAGTACAAGTTTCCAGGGTCACTCGCAGACATCGGCTTGTCCCAGCGTCCTGGGAGAGGGCTAGCCAGCATCCATGGCAGCCAGAGCAGGGCTGAGCGGATATTTGGGATGCCGTGGGATGCGCCGCCCTTGTGCCTGCCTCATCCTCTGCGCCCGGGCAGGGCTCACGGGGGAGCGCGTGGCCAGCAAACTGCTCCTCGTCACCTCGCCCTGGTCTCCAGGGCACCATCTACCATCCCTCTCGCTGCCCCTTTGCAGTCACCTTTTGTTTTTTGCAGCCCTGGAGAGCTCAAGGCACTTTCCCTACCCCATTCCCTGCATGATCCTCCATCGTCTTCAAGCAGCATCATTTGCCACCACTACCCGCTTCTCGCTCAGCTCTGCATCGTGGATCCCACTCCCTCAAAGCCGAGAGCCAACGAGCGCTCCCTGGCACCTCAGTGTCCCATCTCCTCACCCTTTTTGCTCCATGATCCCCTGGGAGATCCAAGCGCTTGCAAAAACCCCACGAGGCGTTCCCACCATCGGCAGGAGCACTGCCTAGCAGGTGGCCTCAGCTTACCCGGCCAAGAAAATCCCAGTTTCTTCTTGCTGCGGCTCAGCTGGTGCGTTGGAGGATGCTGGTTTTAGGATGAGCTCCTCAGTGCGGCTGGAACCAGCTCCAGCATCTGCTGCCTGAGCTCCAGCTCAGGGCCACCGAGTCCTCAAGGGGCTTTGCCTTTCCACCGGGAGCCCCAGGGCTTTGGTGGTCTACTCAGTGGTGACTCGCCTCGCCAGTGGCCCAGCTTGAGTGACAAGTGACACATCAAGGGACCAGCAGGCCCAGGCAGAAAATTCATGAGCAAGCCCGAAACTGAAACGCATCTGCAGAAACCACCGACGGAATCACTTGACACAACGAGCTAAGCAGGGAAGATTAAAGGCTCTTTTTAGATCAAATGTGAGCTGAAGAGGCTAAACTCAACCATTTTTTTTTTATCACCCTGCGGTTCTCAAAGTAGGGCTCAGCACACACGTGGCCCCGTGGCCAGCGCTAAAGGCGAACAGGAATTGGCTTTACAACTCCCCCACCCCAGCTGGGATTAGACAGCCGTGAAGAAACCCTTTGCGGATGATATGGGAAAGATGCTGGTGGAACTATGACTTCTCCCAGTCCTACCAGGCGTGTCCCTTGGGAAAGTTGAAAGGCACAGGCATGATCTGTGACCTCAGGTCCAGGATGAAATTCATGGTCAACACCAGCTCCATGCCGGTGGACAAGGAGAAACGGTTTCCTTGTCACCCCGTGTCCCACCAGGCGTGTCCCTTAGGAAAGTTGAAAGGCACAGGCATGATCTGTGACCTCAGGTCCAGGATGAAATTCATGGTCAACACCAGCTCCACGCCGGTGGACAAGGAGAAATGGTTTCCTTGTCACCCCGTCAAGGGTCAGCCATCAGGCTGGTGGGCTTTGCTCCTCAACTAGATCGCCCACGTGTCCCCGTGGTCCAGCAGCATTCTCAGCCCCCACCTGCACAGACGAGGAGGAAGGAGGACCACCTCTCCGCATCCATTTTTCCCTAAATTCATCCCATCTGTTTCCAAGGCGGGAGCCCCAAGGAGAAAGCACACGTTGGAGATGTGCGGGAAGGTGGTGAGGACACGCTCATGGCTTAGCTGGAAAATGTTACCCCTCTTTTGGCTCACTGGGGGTTCACAAGAGCCTACAGGGTGCTTAGAAAGAGCTCCCATTCCTATTGGGACATGTAGATATCTCCTGATTTTGGGAAGAGGATCTTCAGGATGCGGTTTATCGTCCCAACCAACAAAGGCCATTTGTGGTAGCCATATGTTTGGTGTCCTGCGGGTGGGGGTGCTGTGTGTCGCTGCCTGGCAATAACCCAGAGAGCAGGCACCAACCCAACGCTCGCCGTAGAGTAGGAGCTGGGCTTTGAGGGACCCGGAGCAACTGAGCAGGGAGATAACAAGGCTCTTGGGCTGCAAATCTTGACCTTCTCCCCATAAACGTCATCTCCTATTCTACCCTCCCCGCACCTCGCAAGCTGCCGCCGCCTGGATCTGAGCGAATAAATCAGCTTTCCTGGCTGAGCCGCGGTCTGAAAGCCCCGCCGGGAACCCAGCTATAAAGTTATTGCGGGCAGAAGGACGCGAGCGCGTAACCCCTGCTCCGCGGCAAGCTCTGCTTCTCCACGCTTCCGCAGACCCCAACCCGCAGCCCTCGCCCACCGCGGCCGCCTGCCTCTGCGCGTCCCCAGCACGGGCCATCCCTCCCGTCCCAGTCCCTGTAGCACCCTCAGGGGCTGATAAACCAAGGGCGAAGGCAGGAGGTTGGGACAAAAAGCAGGCAGAGGCTGGGAATGGTGGCTCTTGGGTTCATTCATCCATACAAACTTCCCAGCGCCTTGCTGAGACAGCTGAGCTACCATCTCGCAGCGGGGCTCGGTGCCCAACTCCATCCCTCCATCCCAGCTCCAACATTTCTCCCAGCCTCCTCTGATGCCATTTCTCTTTCTCAATACTATTAACACGCCGTCTTCTTCTGCGTTTCTCATCCTTTGGAGCTACGCGTTCATTAACCCTGCAGGGTGCTCTTGAGAGCAGTCGTTAGCCCACTCTTCTGGCTCCCTCCTCTTCTCTCCCTCCCAGGGGAAACTGAGGCACAGAGAGGTCAGGGCTTGCACAAATTGCAGCGTGCGCCAGCGTCCCACAGCCAGCCCGTGCCGGTGCCACCTCCACAGGGACAAGGGAACAGGGAAGGAGGTCCACTTGGTCCCAAAACCCTCCCCAGGTTCATCAGGGAGCTGCTTTCCAGTAGCTGGGGGTTGGGTCCGGCGGGGGGAAAGTCACCTCTCCGCCCTTCAGCCCGGCTTCATGCTCCCTCTCCTTCCTCTTGCAGAGTCAGTGCCGATGGCGGTGATCATCGGAGTGGCCGTGGGGGCCGGCGTGGCGTTCCTGGTGTTGATGGCCACCATCGTCGCCTTCTGCTGTGCCCGTTCGCAGAGGAGTAAGTGTCTCCCCCGGCCCCGCTGCATCCCTTCGGGGCTGGGGTGGAAACCTGGCTTGGGGGGCAGGATAGAGCGGGATGCAAAGAAACCAGAGCTTGAATTTATTGCAGTAGCACCAGCGCGATCTGCTTCTGGCGTTGGTCTACCAACTGGTCGGGTATGTCATTCCTGCTGCCAACGGCGACCCTGCGGGAAGCCAGAAGGGTTTTGGAGCACCAGGGAAAACA
Source organism: Pluvianellus socialis (assembly GCA_013400795.1). Taxonomy (NCBI): domain Eukaryota; kingdom Metazoa; phylum Chordata; class Aves; order Charadriiformes; family Charadriidae; genus Pluvianellus; species Pluvianellus socialis. The sequence goes on along the minus strand of VZTS01000479.1, from coordinate 10,261 downwards.
CATCAGGGTAAACCCTAATCGCCATTAGCAGCTCAGGAGGCACGGAGGGGTGTCCTGGGGGCAAAGGGACCTGCTTTTAATCCCTCCCTTGGAGAACTCTTGGTATCCAAGAGTGAGAAACATCCTCACCGTGCCACATCAGCGCTTAAAAACCCTCCTCGGTTCGTGCTGACTCGCGCTGCTGGTTCAAGTCCATTTTCTCGACGTCAAATGCGTATTTCCAAGTGGGAAATTAGAGCCAGCTGAGGGATTTTACGTAGGACATGGGGGTTTTAAAGCCTGGCTGCGGTGGGAATGCAAGTTAAAGCGCCGTTAGGGACGCAGGTAGAGGAGAAGGAGGGGTAAACAGCATGGTGTTGCTTCGTTAAAAAAAAAAAAAACCACCGGGAAATAAAAGGAGGATTGTTGGTTAAATGAAAAGGCATCAGACCAGGTGGGACAAGAGCATGATTGTCTGGAGCATCTCAGGCTGCGGGGGAGAAAAGGAGATACTCAACGGTGCTCCCAGCTCGGGGGATGCACGGTACGGATGCCGCGACGCCAAGCGCTCTGTGCTTGTGCCAGGAAAACCCGGTCCCTTTTCTTCTTCGGCTTATTTTCCCCTTGCTTCTCTTGATCGTTTGCAAAGCAATCAAAGACGCTGGGCTCCTCCTGGATTTGGGTATGAACGCGCGGCCTCCCGTGGCAGAAATGTGTTTAATTTTCAGAGCGGTAATGATGCCTTTCCCTGGGTTTTTTTGGGGGTTTTTTTTGAACTCTTGCAGCCTCCATTAGCAAGTATTAACAGATTAACTGGAGGGAAGTCATTAATCTGGGGTGTTGGGGGAAGGATTGATGACGGACGGGACCCAAGACCAGGCCAGTTGACTCTTGCGAAGATCATTCGGCAGCGATGGGCGATCTGAGCACCTGAAGAAAGCGGGGGCCACCATGCCACGTGTCACCATGTCAACGGTTGGACATAACGGGCTGCGCTTTCCCTGCGCCGCATCATTCGGAGCGTGCGGTTCATTATCTTCCTCTTGGTTGATGCAACCAGATGGGGGTTCTCTACAGGACGTACGATTTAACACGAATGCCGCCACAACAGATCAAAGACGGGGCACAAGTGCCAGGTTCTGGAGCTCCTCACGAGCTGGAAGCGCGCAGAGGATGGGGAGGACTTTGGGGAAAAAGTAGGGCTTGTTCTTCCAAGAGGGGACAACACCATCCCTCCCAAACGCCTTGTGGGATTCATCCCTTGGATTCCCCATGGTAAATCAGGAATAAGAGGCGTTTTCCTTCCTGGGGATGGGAGGATACATACTGGGAAGAGGGGACAGGGGACATGGTGGCATGGCAGTGTTTGAAGTCCCTTTTCTCCGCCATGTTTCCAGTGCTGGCGCGTTTAGAAAGGACTTGTTAGTTTCTTATGTGCAACAAGCTGCTGGATCTTGGCATCTTCCCAGCGGGCTCCCCGCGCCGCTGCTGTTCTTCGGCACCTCCTGCCGTGCAGGATGCTGTGGAGGCCCCGGTTGCCACGTCCTGGGCATGTCTACAGCATCCCTGGACCGGAGCCCAAGTCCCTGTGCTTCCCACAGGGCTTCTTTGATACTTCATTTTGGGATCAGAGCAGGGAAAGATCATCCAAGAGACCAGAAGAGATCCCCTCTGCCATCTCCCTTCCCTCCTCAAAGTGAAATAGGAGGAGGAACAGCTCAACCATTCCCGATGAGCTGGACCCAACCGGGAATGCCAGCTGGTATCAGGCGCTTTGGTGGCTGCTCGCCGGGGCTGATGCTCGAGAGGAGCGGGATGCTGTGATGCTAACGAAGCAAACCCTGGGTGCAGGTGGGGCTGCTGGTGGCCATGGGGCCACTTGGTCCCCCATCACGTGGCTCCAAAAGCCACTTGGAGCTGCCAAAACGGGGTCCCTCCCTGGTTTTGGGGGGAGCTGGGAGCATCAGCAGCTAAACCAGCCCCCAAGTGACGCTCAGGGTGACAAACCCTGCAGGGGAGGACTTGGCTATCCCAGGGGGAAGGGCTTTTATCCCAATTTTTCAGGTGCTAAGGCGAACTGGGTGCTGTGGCAGCTATCTGCAGCGGCAGGTGGGTAGAAACACCAGGCTGGGAAGGTGAGGAAAGGACTTCCATCATGGTTAGCGGTGTGGAATCAGCAGAGGTCGTACAGAGACCGGCTCAGGAGTGATGGGACCAGGAGAGCACCTGGATATCCGGAGGGACTCATTGCCTGCCAGGATGACTGCAGATGGCTCTTCCGGGACAAGGTGACCTAGCAGTAACTCCAGAGAAGACATCTCCTGGTGGCAGCAACGGGCTGTTGACCGCAGCCAACGGCACTGGGGGAGGCAATTCCTGGCCTTGCCTTGGGGAAATTGGAACAGGCTGCCCAGGGAGGTGGTGGAATGGCCATCCCTGGAGGTATTTAAAAGCCGGGCAGACGTGGTGCTGAGGGACATGGGTTAGGGGTGGGTTTGGCATAGGTTGATGGTTGGACTCGATGATCTTGAAGGTCTCTTCCAACCCAAGTGATTCTTCACTAAATGCAAGCAAAAGCCAATGCTGGGCGCAGACACGCCAAGCCTGGAGGCCATTCCTTACCTGGAAAAAGAGGAAAAAAAGCCACAAAAGACTGTACTGCACATCTGTTGTTGTATCTTCAGTGACTTAATGGCCCAGCGTTATTTAGGGGGGAACACTCCTGGGAGAGGATGTGCAAGACGGTAATTAGCTTCTCCTTGTGATTAAAGATGGAGGCTCCGGCACCAGGAACATGGTCCCATCAGCAAAAAAGGGGGGGAAAAAAAAAAAATAAAGAAAAAGCAGTAGTAACTTCGCAGTGAAACCCTTTGCCTTGCTCCCTGAGACTTGGAGGTGTCTGTGGGTGACAGCGGGGCCACAGATATTGAGGCCATGGGGTGGTGAGGCAGATTGATTCGAGGATGGAGCTTCAAGTGGGGCTCGGTTGTGTGATTCAGTTTGGTGTACAGATAAAATCACCGTCTCCCCGCGTGGCCCAGCCTTTGCTGGACCGAGTCGGCGCAGGGCGCTGCTGGTTCCTTCGGCTGGAGGTAGATCTGACGAGCCCAGCGGTCCAAGGTGGTTTTGGGTCTGGGAGGGTTGGCACAACCATCCTGGGAGGCGAGAGCCAGATCGTGGGCTGGAGCCCGGCTTCAAAGCTGGGAGCTGTTTAGATCTCCCTGTTCAGATTTGCATCCATCTCCGCTTTTCATCTCGGATTCGCCCGGCCATTTCTGCTCCCGCTGCTCCGTGTCTTTGGCTTAATTTTGCTAAAATGACTTCTTCAAAGCACGCCTGACACCTTCAGGGAAGGCAGAGAGTCTCTCCAGAAATGCTTCTCTCCGCTCTGCGTGAAAACAGGCTGCTTGGAGCAGCAGCCAGGGATGATTTTTTTTGTCATTCCCAAAGCCCTGGCTACATCTTTGTTCATCGCTTGGCCTTTTCCATATGTGTCTGCAGCCCAAACTTGGGGAAGGCTTTTCTCAGGGGCTTCCCAGTGCCAGGGAAGAGCTGGTGCATCCCTCAGGAGCGCTGTTTCAGGTTTTCCCGGAGCATACGCTGTAGATCAGCAACCTGGACAAAAAGCCCACCACGTTGGAGCATCCCAGCCCCTCTCGACAGCGCCATGAGTATGGTGGAGTCCAACCAAGCTCCCCAATAGACAGAACCTCCCCAGAGGGTGAAGGTTGACCACGCCGGTACCTCCTGGCAATGCAAATATGGCTCCCCCAATTCTCGGATGCGCTCGCTGAGCCAGGGTTCGTTTTCCCCGGTGGTGCTGGGCGTCCCCGGACAATCGGTCGGTGTTCCCTGAGGAGGCTCCGTGGTTGCCTTCAACTAACCCCTTCTCCATCTCGCCCTTTGCCCAGATCTGAAAGGTGTGGTTTCCGCCAAGAACGACATCCGTGTGGAGATCGTCCACAAGGAGCCGGCCTCGGGCAGGGAGACGGAGGAGCACCCGACCATCAAGCAGCTGATGGTAAGGATTCACTTCTTCCCCCCACCACCACTCCCGTAAGCAATTACTCTGGGTAAGTGTTTGATGGTAATGAGCCCAGGCACATGTAGTTCGGTGCTGTAATCCCCACTCAAGGCGAGGATGCTCTTCCAAAAATCCTGCTCTTGAGGCACACATTCTCCTGCCGTAAAAGCTCCTGGAGTGAAACTTTGCTAATGAGGAGGGAGAGCTGGGAGAGGTTTTATTGCGGTGGCCCAGCTGCCCGCCGGGCTAATTGCGAAGCAAATTTGCCACCTCACGTGGTGCCAACTGCAAGTAGACAGGCAATAGGTGAGCACAATATAATAATAAGCTAATTAGCCAGCGAGCCCCGCGCTTTCCTCTCGCTCTAGAGAGTTACACGTGCAAAAATTGTGTTGGTTGCGGATTGCTAACGCCGGGGGGGTGTGGAGCCAGCCGGGACCTGCGAGGTGTCACCTCCCTGAGGCCACCGCCTTTGCCCGAGGGGACCAAAAGACAAGATGCTGATGGTTGAGAGCCCAGGAAATTCAGCTTCAGCCCGTGGAACCACACATCCTTGCGGCCTGGCCTCTCGCTGGTGTCACCGCCGCTCGCCGTGTCCCAGCCCTAATTTGCCTTTGCCGTCCCTTGCTGGTGTCATGTCGTTAGGTGACAAATACAAGCCGAACAAACAGCACGGGAAGGGGAGCCGCAGAAAGCCGTGCGGCCGTGAAAGGTGAGAATAAAGCGAGGAGGGTGAATAAAGGTGAGGAAAGAAGAAGGGATCAAAGGGGCTGGAGGCTGCTTTCCAGGCTGCTGGGTGCTCTAACCCTTCATTTTTGGGGCAGCACTTGTAAGCCTTGATATGCTCCTCCTCTCCGGCCAGAGCTTTTCGATGAGTTGCCGGTGGAAAGGCAAGGCTGAGCATCATAGGGGGGGCGCACATGCAGCCAGGGAGCCTCCAAAAAGCAGGAGGAGATGGAGATCTGGCACGTTATCCCAGCACCGCCAAGGTTTCTGCGCAACACCCAGCAGGGCTTTGCCCCGAGGGGTCCGCAAATCCACGGCGGAAGGAGAGAGGAGGCTGGGATTCTGGCTTGGAGCTTCCTCTCCATTAGGACCCTGTCCCACCATCCGCAAGGCAGCGATCAAGAGGGCCAAGCCCAGCTCTGGCTCCCAAAGGAGGAGCTGAGATCATCCCAAACGCCGCTCCAGACCGTCACCACCGAGCTGGAAGCGCGCACGAAGCCTGAGCGGAGAGGACATGCAAGGAACGTTCATCACCGACACGCAGATGAGGAGGAGGAGGATGGTCGTGGGGCACGGGATCTGGCAAGACATCGTGGGGGCTTTCCGAGATTATTTGCCAGAGCCAGAAGGTGATTTTCACATGGCCGTGTGCCCAGAAAGAAATGACAACCTGTGTTTGATCGCCGGGGAAAAAAATGCCTTGCGGGAAGAGGTTTACGGAGCTCACGGGTTTTGGCTTATCAGCAAGACTTCTCAGAGGTGGTTGTGTTACAGCGCGGTACAAAAGGGCTATTGAAGTGCGAGCGGGGTAGGCAAAGCCAAGCACTTTCAGACACAACGCGACAGAGCGTAAGAGCCTGGCTGCTGGAGCGGGAGAAGGCACGTCTTCCCCTCTCTCCTGGGGTTTTTTCCTGGAGATACGTCAGCTGGAAATAACGCTGTCGGATCAAAAGCATCCCAAAGGTTGGATGAGATGGTCCGGAGTCTCTGAGCCTGATGCTGGGTGGATTTGGTGCCGGTTGGGACATCCCACCTGGCAGGGAGAAAGCGTCAAAACCCCCTTCCCCGCTTGGACCGGAGCCTCCCCATCCTCATTTGCCCACGACAAGAGCATTGGCGATAAACACTTCCCAATTTCTTCTCTCCTCGGAGTCCCCCGGGGGTCCCCCGCTCTCCCTCATCCCCCTCCTTGCCAATTCCAAGAGCCGCTGTGAGCATCCTTCTCCGGCCGTTAGAGACACGGGCTTGGGATGCTGAAGAGATTCCTAATGAGAGACACTGAGTTTGGCAAGGAAGCGATGGGTGAAGATTTTTAACTCCATCCATGCTAAAAAGCAGTGATGAGATGAGAGGTCTCATCTGGCAGGAGCAGGGAGACAACGTACGGCACCCTTTGCTTGCTCCTTACCCTCATCCCAAGAGTTTCCTGCCTCATTCCAGCACTATTCCCCCCCCCTCCCCGCTGCTTCTTCGTTTTGCCTTCCCTACGCTTTTTGTGGTATTTCCAGCCCGGGCTCGACCTCGCCGGCGTCCTTTGAAACGATCTCCTCGCCCTCGACAACGTTCGTAACACCTTGCAGTTTAATATCAGCTGCGAACTTCAGTAACGTGCTGGCTGCTCGCGCGGAGAGATCAGTAATGCAGATGTTAACGAAAACAAGCCGTGCTTGCAAACGACTCCCCTCTTGCTGCTTCACATCAGCCTTTTTACGCCCCAGCCCGGACCCTTGGCCAAGCCCCTGAGGTCCGGCACGGCCTGACCTGCTCCTGCCAAGCTTCCAGAGTGGAGATCCACCCTCTGCACCACGGATGGTGCCTTTGCTCCTCGTTTTCCCACTGTGTCTCTGCTTTTCCGGAGCGTTTCCGGCTGCAGAGTGCCGGCGCGGCTCTTCTTTCCCCCCTTCTAAATGCTATGGCGTTTGTTATTCTCCAGCCATCTGTGACCTCCGCAGCTCGCCGTGCTTTTCACAAATAATTATTCATGCATCTATAAATTCATTAACACCTTAGGAGACACGTCGTGCTGTCTGATTTGCATATGTTCACATTGTCTCAGCGCCGTCTCCCCGTTAGCTGTTCTGCCAGGCGCTTGCCTACGGGCAAGGGGAAAAGGCTGCCAGAAAGCAAACAGCAGCCGGTGGCTGGAGGCGAAAAAGCCCCATTAAAGGGTCCGATCCTGGCAAAAAATAAATCCCAACAGCAGCTTGGTCTCTCCCGCCAGGTTGCGTCGCATCCAATTCAGCCAAGCCTGAGCTGCGAGTAGGGGCTGGAAGAGCATCGTGAGCTCCAACGTGGCGTAACCTCCTCCGTTATCACGGTTGGGCGACTGGGGTTTGTTCCTGGATGACGGGGACTCCGCGCCTGCGTTTTCCCACCTGTGAAATGGGGCTGAGGATCCTAAAGGAGCCGTCCCCACTGCCAGGAGCAAGCGTGATAGAGACCATCCCAAAGTGGCCGGCGGGCAAGAGCGTCTCATGTCAAAGAGGGTGCAGTGCGGTCAAAAACAGTCAAAAAAAATAGTCCATCCAGTAGACAAGTTGATGGTCTTTTCCTTGCTCACCGTTCTTTCCCATCCCTATCCCAAAACCCATCTCTCTGCTCCGAGGGAAGTTCCAAGTTTGTTCGCAGCCCGCAGATTGACACTGGACATATTTTCTGCTCCGGAGCTCATCCCCGATCCCCAACAGAAGAGGCAAAATCCAAAAAGGACATCTAAAATTCAGGGCGAGGCTCATTTCAACCTGCAGCCCGGCCGTCACAGCACCGTTGTCTCCACTTCTCTCCCTGAGGAACACTCCAAGCGCCCACGCTTCCTCCAGCCGAGGAGAGTCATCGAATCATAGAACCGTTTGGGTTGGAAGAGACCTTGAAGATCACCGAGTCCAACCATCAGCCCAACCCACCACTAACCCATGAACCTCAGCACCACGTCTGCCCAGCTAGGAAATACCTCCAGGGGTGGAGACTCCACCACTGCCCTGGGCAGCCCGTTCCAGTGTTTGATAACCTTTTTGGTGAAGAAATTTTTTCCTAATATCCAACCTAAACCTCTCCTGGCGCAACTTGAGAACATTTCCTCTTGTCCTATCGTGTGAAGAAGACCCACCATGTAAAAACAAGACTGTGAAAAGTGTTGGGGATATTATCAGCTCATGGCTCGGGCTTTGTGGGGTCACCACGAGGTTTGGACATCTACGGTGGGCATCACCCAGGACTGAGCTCTCTCAAGGCAGGTGACAGCTTTAGGGGTAGATGTGCTGGGGTCCATCGAGCCAGGCACCGTACGAGCGCGGAGAAGCTGGTGTCTGCCCCAACAAGCTGGTGTCTGCCCCAACGAGGGGGAAACGTGGGACGAGAGGATGGAGCTTCCCCTGGGAGTGCCGGGATGGGACCGCACAGGCGCTGGGTGGGAGCTGACATCGCTGGGCGGTCGAGGCAGGAGCTGGTGTTTGAAGGTGACAAACCCTCAGCCGGCCGGGAAATCCCAGCGGGGTCTTTTATTTATATTTTTATATTTATGTGCTTGTTTCCTCGCCGGCAGCCGGTCCCCGCTGGGAGCAGGGAAAACCGCCATCTCGGGAATCGATTAAACACCATCCCTCGCGCCTGGTAGGGTTTGACCCACACGAGTTTCAAAGTGGTGCTGCGCGGCAGCCGACGGCCCGACAACGCAGGAAAAGTTATAATTAAATAGAGTTTTGGCACAGGGTGGGAGGGAAACACCTCTCCGGAGCGAGAGGCTCCAGCCTGCCAGGTCTGGATGGATGCGCAGGGACCCGGCCAGGGATTCAGGAGGGAGCAGCGTTTTAAAAAAACACATTGCCTCCGCTAATGAAAGCAAAGGATTTAATATCCGGTCTGTCGGATTCGACATCCCGGCTGCAAGCGGCTTCATCCGGAGGCGTTAAACGAGGGAGCGCTCCAGTAGGCGGAGGATTAGGAGGCACGGCGCTGGAGCTGGCCGCTGTTTTCATAATTTAAGCGTCGTTTCCCCGCTTTGAGAGACCTTGAGAATTCCCTTTGCTCCATAGGGATGTGCCCCCTTGGTGGCAGGAGCCAGCACGGCCAAGCTGATGCCACGCTTTGTAACAGGGAGGGGGAAAAAAACCGCAGCAGGGGAAACTGAGGCAAGAAGTTGTGGCAGTTCCGGCCGCAGTTTGGCGCATCCCTGAGCTGTGTCCGTCCAGGAGGGACCGGCGAGGTTTGGGCGTGGGAAATGGGGGAAAACGGCTTCACACCACAACCCGGTGCGTCTTGGGGTGGGGAAGGCTGCCGGTGGCCGGCACCGCCAAGCGGAATGAAGTCCCGGCACGACATTCCCAGGAGCGAGCCGTGCCCTTGGATTCGGCGGCGCCGGCGGGACTGGGAATGGTGGACAGGCGGCTTTAGCACGGCAGCAAGGACCTGGTGGTGCAGCCCAGCTGGAGGAAAACACGGCTCCGGAAAAAACTCGGTGCACGACGCGGGAGCATCCCGTGCCCGTGCCGGCATCCACAAGTTCATGGCTGCGCGCTCGGCCATTCCTGCTCTCTTTTTTTCCCTGTATTTCCCTCTCCCCGGCTGCCTCCACCTTGATAATCCCCGTTAATATTGGTGATGGAGTCAACTTCCGTCAACTTTCGTTAACTCGTGTTTACCGGGCGAAGAGAGGAAGGCGAGCTAACGAGCGGCCCCGCCGCCCGCTAATTAACGCGGCGGGGGCCAAGCCGTGGCGCAAACTTTAATAAAGGTCGCGTTAACGACCGGCCTTAATGGGAGAACTGGAAATGGAGCGATTATGCGCGTTATGGACCCCGCTGGTCGCTCGCGCGGGGTCTCGGTGCCCTCTGACGGTGCGGGTGGGGGGACCGCGGTGGCAGCCCCCCAAATCCACGGGGAGCAGCCGAACCCGCGGCATCCCGCCAGCCGCCGGGAACGGCAGGATCACCACGGAGCTGCCGGCTCATCGCCGTTCCTGGATCGCTCCGATCTCCGTCGCAAGAGGCGCCTGGAAGTGGCTTAAAACACCCCATCAAACGCCAGTTATTAATTCCAGGGGGGTTTTGCCACCGGTGGGACTGTCCCTTCTCCGTCTCCGGATCCAGCCTCAACCACCTGGGATGGAAAACGAGCCACGTCCAAGGAGGAGATACGGGTTTTTTCCTCCTTTTCTGGCGATGGGTTTCATACGGTTGCCTGCATCCCTACCCCGTGTCTTCGCAGCGGGGATTTAGGGTGTCGCTGAAAAACCCTCCACGAACCATTTAGCCACCCTGAATTTAATCCTCGGTGACACTTGTATTTACCCTGGTAAATCAACGGCCGTTACTGGCTTTTTTTTTTTTTTTTTTTTTTNTTTTTTTGTTTTTTTTTTTTTTTTTTTTTTTTTTTCCCTAGGAAAACTCAGGTACTTTAATTTATTGCGTTTAATAGCCATATCAAAGGCTTTCAGGAGATGAACAGAAAGTGCTGCAGGGTGAATTTCCACAACCACTTAACCATTTTAAGAAGGAGAAGGAGAAGTTGGGCAGTAAAAGAGGATTTTTTTTGGGG